>PQXN01000100.1:0-115914 GCA_004786275.1 Botryotinia convoluta | reverse complement strand
TAACAACGATTTATTCAATATATTATGAAAGTATTAAATATTCTCTTGCAGTGACGAAGTGGACGCTTCGTCAAGTACGGAATCTGCCACCACAGGGATGTTCTTAGTAAGAAAAAAACTATTATTACTATCCAAAGCAAACGTCGCTCCTTTGTTTGATTTTCGACACTTATCTACACATGCAATGAGTACGTGATAAAAGCAGAACTACCTGACTCAAATCATCCCATCCATCCATCAATAATTGCAAATAGTAAAATTACAGGAAAGAGTGACTGCTCTTGAAAAGTCCAAAAAGAAAGACAAAACGACACCTGAGTGATTCGAACACTCGCTCCCGAGGGAAATGCCTGACTTTGTAGTGATACAATAGCAGGGCATCGCGTTAACCACTCCGCCAAAGTGCCAACTTTAATAGCGATGGCAGCAATGTCAAATTATATATACCACATTTTGTCCGCGGAAAATAAGTGCAATGGTGGGGCTGTGGGGTAACATCCACATATATTTCTGATACCTCAGTCAATGTCAAATGAAATATTTCAAGAGACGTACTTAGTATTGGTGAAGAAGAAATTGAACATTCCAAAGTTTTCGGTTATCTTTCGCTGAAACCTGCATGACCAAGAATTGATGAAGAGCTATGTTTCACGGCAGCATCCTTACATCATTGCTCCACATTTGCTATAACGAAAAAGAGTTCACAAGCAACATCACCAGTCTGGATCTTCTCCCCGAATTAACCAGAGGAAATTTCTCCCATTGTGATCGTAACTCTATCAAAGAAGTAGCTGCCTCATTATCACGATTTGCCTCGTTGAAGTCATCGATGCACAGGAGGCGTGAAATTACACAATGAAGACCGCGAATCTGACAGTGCCGAAGATCCAAGGGACGAATCCAGGGAGTCTAATCATCAAGGATAAGTATGGGCGCCGACTCTGCAGTCAAGTTACGGTCAAGCTTTCCATGAGAATGAGAGCAACTATGAGGAACGCCAGTGTGGTTAACCCGCGAGGAGAACTTATTACTTAAAGACCCTACACAGGCTTGTCAAGACAACACAGATTCGTACTTGTGAACTTATCAACAGTAAATCTATGGCAATATCAGTCATAAGAGCACCAAGTTCAACAACTGCAGCACTGAGGAAGACTCTTACACCTCTACTAGTACCAACAAATCAGCCGCTCGCGCGAAGATGATATCTACAACGTGCAGGTATTTCATCTGCACATCAACAGGGAGATGGTCTTATTGAAGTCTGCAAATAAGAATCTCTTCCTATGAACATTGCAATTTTTCTCAGTCAGTGTGAAATCAGAAGAAGAGAAAGAAGAACTGCACGTATCTCATATTCTAGATCTTCCTTGACAAATTTTTCACATTGATTCTTTGTTAGGCTGCTGTAGAATTCCCGGCTAGATTTCTATTCCCTAGGCATAAGAAGTCAGGTTCTCACTTTGTATGCTGTCTCAAAAGAAGTTTCCATTCATATAAATTCCCAGCTGTGAGCTTCAGATATTGGATTGTATGTATGTATGTAGGCTGAAAAAATGCCAGTCATTATTCTGACCAAATAGCAAACAATCTCGGACAGATCAGAAAATGATTATTATACAGCATGTCAATATTATGCTGAAAAAGTTCAATAGGTCAGATTAGATATAGAGGAAAATCTGAGAGCAGGTTATCCGAGTTCATCTTT
Source organism: Botryotinia convoluta (assembly GCA_004786275.1). NCBI lineage: Eukaryota > Fungi > Ascomycota > Leotiomycetes > Helotiales > Sclerotiniaceae > Botryotinia > Botryotinia convoluta. Next base: position 114,206 of record PQXN01000100.1, on the reverse strand, counting down.
AAGATTGAGTGAGTGCTTTGGCAAATTCTAAATCTTTGTTATCTATGGATGGACATAATAATTCTTCTCGAGCTATTATTAAGTGGAATTATTGATTCAAAGAATTGAATGTCCCTTTGATTATTTGTAGAATTTGCACATTGAAGGGTTTAAAAGTGAATTTGAAGTCGAACAGATGGGAGGTTCTTAGCCGAAGACATCGCCCTCCGACCTGATTTGTATTATGGTCGAACTGCAGTTTCTTTATGTATCCTTGGACTATAGGACTTAAGTACAACGATATTTAATAGTTCAATTTGAAGTATGGAATAAGTTTGAGTCTAGAGTTGTGTTCCAAGTATCTGGACAGAAATTCTCAACAAAAAGCTCCATCGAATCTTCCATCTTTCAAATTTGTCGAAAAAAAGTACGAAATATTCACTCTGCGCCTCCACAAGGAAAACGGTGGTATTAAGATTACGATCTATTCATTATTACCAACTTTTTAAACACCGTACCAAGACCTCTACTCCACTTCAAAACAAAAGGAATGGCTTCCTCTTCTTCTTCCTCTTTTTCTCCAGACCAAATCCTCACCGCCAGCATCTCCAAACTCTCTCTCCAAACCTACCACCCACAACCCCCCACAGCCTCAACCATGAATCTCGCCCCATCAACCACACCGAACACCTCGCCCCCAAATCCAAACCCAACCCAAAACACGCACTACACCATAACCAACCCCATAACCTTCACCGAATTTCTCGACCAACTCCCCCCCTCCAAACCCTCCAGCATCACCCACCTAACCCTCGCTCCCTCTCCCCACCTAGGCCGTATCACCTCTCTCCCCCACCTCAACGACACCCTCGGCGATTCCCTCGGCGACGCCTCCACCTTCGCTGAACTACACTCCTGGGTTACACTCCTTCAGCGCCTCTCCCACTGCACCCCTTCTCTCCGTTCTCTCACCATCATTTTCGACGCCGATATGAGCGGACGCGATACCCATGGGTATCGAAGAGGTGTAGGTGAATGTCTCGGGTTTATATGGGCGATAGCCAGATTTCGGGGGCTGGAATGGGTGGATTTGCAGGGGTATTTTCCGGCGCAGTGGCCGTGGTATTTGAGGTGGGTGTGGGCTGCAAATGGGCAGGGAACGAGGATTTATAATAGGGTGGAGGCGCCGGAGTGGGAGTTGAGCGAGTGGAGGAGGGGGACCGAGAGGTTGAATCCGAGGGAGTTTGGGTGGGAGTGAGTGAGGAGGTTGGGTGGATGGAGAGAGATATGGTGATCTCAGGGAGAGAAATGATTATTGCGATTGCGACTCTCGGATTTGTGGTTGGTTCGGCTTATTGTGGTTTGGGAAGTCATCTAAGAGGAATGACGGTTGATCTCCACTCATATATGTGTGCACACCTTTGCAACGCGGAATGTAAAGTTTATAACCGATGGATGAAGCTAATGCATGGCACAGTAATAACAATAAAAGGTTTTGCTACTTTTTCAAGCGAAGTGTGTATATATGAATATATGACCTGCATATTCCTCGCATTCTTTCTAGTAAAGTAGTCGACAGCTTTTGCGTAGCCATCTCAGCAGCCGGCCCTGTGATCTAGAATAAATGAATCTCCAAGATCGCCTCCTCATTATGCGAAGTCGAAGATATTCTACTTCCTGTAAAGAATTGAAAGAAAATTTTGAGTGAGGATCTGAGGTTTTCACCGCCATACCCAGAACGCTGTAGCCAATATCCCTATTTGCCCCATTTTCCATCGTTCATTTTTCATCTCCTAAAACCCTTTCTCTTTCCGTCTCCCCTCGCCCACTCTTCTCTTTTCCACTATCCCTTCATCCCAGTTCTTCTACGTTTTCTCCGGTCACTTCTATTCCCCGTCCAAATTGAATACACACTTGAAACATTACCTTCACTTGTCTCCATTACAATAAGTCTATTTGCTACCATAGATCGTATTTGACTGTCGCATTGATTTCAACCAGTGTAGACTCCATTGGTGAAGCATACCAATAAATTTCTCAACCAGGGAGTCTTTATAAACCAAGCAGAGCTAATTCGCCCTTCAGCATAGTATCGAAAAGTTTGTCATCAGAAAGGTTGTGCCATTCATCGTTACCAACGCGAAGATTTTGGACATTACCAACTTTGCGCAAGAAATTGAAGAAGCTTGATACGGGTCCGAATTCGGCTGTAAATTGAGGCATCGCGCCGTAGGAAGTGTTGACATGTACCTGGCACATTAGTTGATGGATGACCATTATAGATCTACATAAGGAGGTATAATCAATGACAAGATTCTGTATCGATCTAGAATGATCCCATATCCAGCCAGGCAATTCGTGTATTTTATATTATTTGTTCAACAGCCGAGCTAGTTGACGGGTTTCTAAGGATTTTTGGCGTTGTTTAAAGGGGTAAATATATTTCGTTCGCCGTTCCATCCACATGAGCTTTCTGATACAACGATATTTTGGATGAAATGTCAAGAGTTCTCTAGCAGTGCTCTGAGCAAAATGTTTATACTCAATATGACGCATGATACCCATTCCAACCGTTGTGGTCATTTGGCAAGCGAGATGGTGAAAATCCTGTATGTGGATGATGTCTCTTTTTGGATCAAAACGGAGGATTCCGTTTTCAACACATCGCACATTGAAAATAGGAAGAGTTCCACAAAGTTTCTTTAGTGCAAGTGAACGAGAGAAGCTATTGACTCGCAGCTGGGTACGAGTTCCGGTCATCTTAATCTTAAATCCTTCATCTGAATTGTCTTTACTGGAATCATAATGATACACATTCTCCACCATATAATAATCTTGCTTCTCTTCGTCGCTTTCAACGATATAGGTCCACAAGAGTGCGATAATAGCTTGTGGAAGTCCATCAAACTCCTTGGAAGCCGATATGACAGGAGCATTATCTTTCCAATGGTCCATCCAGGTCCTTGGTCCAAAAAGTGCTCTTTCTCTCTTCACAAGTGTCTTGTTTTTTGATAACGATTTTGAGGATTTGACCTTCGAGACTATTTCCTTTGGTTTCATATTGAATTTCGACTCATTTTTCTCTGAAGAGAAGTTAACTTTCGAGCTATGCACCTTGTATGTGACCTTGAGGGGACCCATGTTTGGGCATATGAAGAAGGTATTTGAGATAATTGTTAGATGAGAAGAATGGAGATTCGAAAGAAATGTTATTTTGTAAGAACTATGGAAGGGAAATGGAAAAAATATATGTGAAAAGGAGATGTGAAAGAGAAATATGGAAGAGAAGAATGGGAAATTATTAGAAATCAGTATCAATAGGTGTTATGAGAAGAGAAAATATTGAAGTATTAAGAAGGCATATATAAAATCATGAGATACTCAAAGTCAAGAAAAATTAGATGTAGAATTGAAAATTGGTTTGTGTGGGAAATTTCAATAGTTTATATAGTCTTAGCACTACTAGATTAGGTTGTCTGATATCGTCGTCAAGAGCTTTTAGTTCATTTACCCCCTTCGTGAAAATGAATAGGCATTGTCACGCCTCAATCAGATTTTGTATGCTTTCATGCGTGGTTCTAGTGATCTTTGCTGTTTTTGGATGGCTTCATATATGGTATGACACATTTAGACAATGATATGGTAAAGTGATAGATGTGACTACCTACCTAGTATGCAACCTTCACTTACCATGAGATCCATTTTCGGTTTAAAATCTACTTCAGCTGCGAATGCACACGTATCATATCAGTGACTCAAAAAACATTGAAATTATCGAAATTGCCCGTAAGTTTCTTCGAGTGTCTCTTTTGATAACATCTGCTACATAATTTGTTCAGTTGTGATGAAAGATAGGGTCAAAAGAGCGCGCATACACGTTTATTGTACTATCACCATGATCACAGTTGAATAATGAAAAGTGCTCTTATAATTTTGAAAGCTATGAGGCAAATGAATTAGAATAATACACCCCCTGAATACATATATCCTAGTAATAAACTCCCTAAATATTTACATCTATCTTATCGCTTTTAGATCTTAACATATACATGTATATTTTAGTGATTCCAGGGAAGTTGAGAATTCCAAAAGCAGCCACAGTTGACTACCGGAAGTCTGGTCCAAAAACACCTGGGTGCCGATAAAGTCGTGTATCGAAAGACTGCACGCCAAGAATTCTTCAAGATTCGATAACCCGTGATATGTTTGACACCAGTGCCTTAATCGGGTCACCATCATCTGGATTGAATCTCTTGTGCTGCTCAAACGCATCTTCCATGAGCTCTAGAATCTCTCTGCCGTGTTTGGCATCCTCGATATTCGTGTTGGAATTGAAGTTTTCATCCATCCACCGGTCAACTAACCTGCGAAGAACCGCTCGAATTACAGTTCGACCCCTCTCACCAAGGAGATCGTCCGGAAGTTCAGCCAAATGAGGTGATGAGTAACAGTATTTGTCGGCAAAGGACTCTATGTCGAGGTGGGCAATTTTGGTGGCATTTACCTTGTTAACCTGAAAACATACGAGAGCGTCAATTTCATTCTGAGTAATGTTTAAAACCTTGTTTACACTGCTGCCTAAGGTAAAAACCATAACACGATATGCTAGCTCTTTGCTCCGATAACCGGTCATCGCTCGTTGCAAGTTGAGGAAATTGGCAAGAGATTCGAGGTTCCATCTGAGTAAAGCGAAGAATACCTTTGGAACGACAAGACTGTCCTGGTTATTCAATCCTTTGAGGTGCTCTCTCTCTGTTGTATTCAGCTGGATAGCGGTGAAAGAACGCAAGTTGGAACAGGCAAAGATCAGTCTGCTCAAGAAACTAATGTTATGAGCTACTGGAAGCTCTTGCATTCTTTCACCACGAGTACGCACACTAGCTGTAATTGTAAAGAAGGAAAATAAGTGTAGGGGAACAGCAAGGTGCTGAATCTCACTGAAACATGCTGGAATTCGCCCTTTGTAGCATATCCTAATGTTACTAGGATCTGGCTCTTCCATCCTGAGAATGACAGTCGTATCTTGGTGAACACATACTGGAATGTTCTTGTCGAGAGATGGTAGCACGATTGGCAGACGTTTTAGATAAATTTTACGAAATGCCCTTGAGACAAACAAAATCGATGTATGTTTTATGTCAAGTTCCTCTTTAAGTAATATTTGATTATTGGGATCCAGGCTGACTGAGAATAGACGAAAATGATTGCGTTTCGGGATGCATTCACTAATTATCATATATTGGATCTCTGCGGGCAACTTGTCGAAATGAATCGAATCGGTGGGACCTAAAACCATGTTTCTAGCACCATACGGTGGCCCTTGGGGTTCTCGAGCCGCAATAGGAGTTGAGTATAAAGCATTTTCAGTTTTATCCTCTGTTTCTAGATGTATTTCTGTATACGGAACTTGTACAAGACTGGAAATACTGGAAGAAGCGGATAGTGATGCGTCGCCGGATCTGGGTTTGGCTTCAGATTTTGCAAATGATCTTTGTACTCCTGATATTGTAGGTGAGATTTCTTTTGCGGCTAATTTCGCAGAGGACTCCATTTTCTCATTTGTGTCTTCTCGTGGTGTGATACTTGACTGTTTGGCTTCATGGTGGGAGTATTCGATGATGGTGCCTGTGGTTGTTATTAGTAGTTGAATCACAAACGTTATCAGAAATCACACTTACTATCATGCTCCATTTTGTGATTGACCTTTTTGACAGGATTCATGTTATGGAGAATGTTAAGCATGGAGTCAGAATCGAAATACCCAGAAAATAGTTGAGTTTTAAATACCTAGTAAATGGCACTACGTTCGTGTCAAATGACATATCAAGAATTGTACTCAACACTTAAAGAAGCTACCTAGATAAGTTCCTTGACGATCTCAAAGCTTAAATCGACATCAAGTGGGGCAAAATTTTGATTAACTACCTAGATGGCTATGAGAAGCACACGTTATGAAATAAAAAATTGAATACATAATCAGTCAGTGGCAAACGAGCCTAGAAACTATTGAACTCGCATGGAATGTTTTTGGCTTGAGTCTATGTTTTGTATGTCAAAGTTGCTAAGCGATAGGAAACGAGCTTCTTTATGCGGTAAAAGGGTCAATGTGTTTTGGATAAACCTTCAATTTGGCGAATTGGATATTGAGTAGATGCTTAGAATACCTACGTATTATAGCAACTAAACTTGTGAGTATATATATAAACATGCAGGATATCAATGGACGTATGCGGGGCCTTGTAATACTCGAGGCTAGTAGTACTAGTAGGAGGGAAGGATATCTCACTCACCCAGCCGAAAAGGGTGGTGCAACAAATCACTAAAATCTAATGAATAATCGACACCTCTAGGTTTGATAGAGTATGAAACTATTGATAATCAAGATCTTCATGTGAGTTAGACCAGCACTGATTGTGTAACCAAAAGAGTCTAATTATCTCGATCAAATGCTTGATCTAGGAAAACGATTGGTTGATTTGATCTTGAATACCAAGGGGAGTATAGGCATTGTGCAGACTAGCCTAGATTAGCTGACTAGGTAGTTATCTAGCACGTGCCTAGAAGGTTACAGAGCTGGGCGGGCAGGCTTTTGATTGGTCATTACCCTCTAAGAGTTGCTGACTAATAACTATTCATTGTCACTGTTGTATCAACGTACCTACCTACCTACCTTTATAAAATTACAACCACACTTTCCAATAATACTTATTGATTTAATTATCTGAACAACTCGACCTGCCGAAAGACTCAAATCTATCTAGTCAATGTACTGAATAATAATAAATCATGGTTTTAACGAGGAAAATGGCAAAAGAGGCTTGCGCAGCTTCTCAACCACATTCGACTTTCCATTCCTTTTCCCTTCTTCCAATTGAATTGAGGACCATGGTTTGGAACGCTGCTGAAGACTCACGACCCGGTCGCCTCATCGAAGTTTACAACATACCAAACCATTACACCATTACCGGTCGCCCCACTTCTTTTGAATGGCATGCGATACTATGCGGTTGCGAAAAGAGATGTTTCGAGCCTCCCCTTGCGCGAGTAAACCACGAATCCAGAAATGTTGCCTTGCAAAGGAGATCGAAATGTTTTGGACAGTGGGTGGACTGGGACAAAGATATGATATTCATCGGCAGTAGAGTCGGACATTTGCACAATACTGGGTTTCTCCACGCATTGGAAGTACAGAATTGTCGCGAGAAGTTGAAACATCTTGCCATCGATTTTGATTGCTGGGAGAACTCATCCCTCTTTCCCTGCGCGCGAAAGGCGGAATGTACCCCAGCTGCGATGATTTCACGATTACCGGGACTCCAAAAAGTGGTGCTTGCTCAAGCTTCGGGTGCTTGGAGGGATGGCAATGAATTCGAGGCACATGATCCTGGCCATTTCCACAATATTTGGAGAAGCTTTGACGGGGTCGAGGCTTTTATGAAAGAAGATTTCGATGATCTTGTGAGATATGAGAAGGAGAAATACACAGAGTGGATATTACAAAGTTACTACAAAGAAATTGATATCCGGAAAGCTTTGCCTGAGAAGGTTGACAAGTGGAGATGTTATGACGATAGTCATGAGGAGATTGGCGAGAATCCGGGATCATACAAACCTGAATATATTGATGAGTATAATCATCACTATGGTGGAAGTTGTGGAACTGCATTAATACAATTCGAGAAGATCAAAAATGCCTACTGGTGGGGCACTGGCGATGACCAAAACGATTACCACTTTTTAAGGGATTGGATTCAAAAGGACATGGATAAATTGAAGTCCATTTCCGGGAAGAAATTTCACGGAGATCCTGATTATAATACGTGGAAGCAACCTGAAATCGATTATGCATTGATACGAAGAACGGCTCCTTCTTGTTTCACTGACGATTGGGAAGGTCTTGAACGAGAGTGGATGTTTTATGGAGAGGCAGCCTGGGCGAGGGACTACCCTAAAAGCTACAAAGCTCGAGATAAATCCAAAGACTATCCAGCAGGCCAGCATGTGCAAAAGTATACAAAGCTTTATCCGGGGTCTCAAAGGTGGCGTCTTGATGGCTAGAAATCATCATCAGCGATACCTATTTTTAACCTGTGGTGTTCAAAAGTCCGGACTGGCAGATTATATCTCAGCTCTCAAGGTTTGGAAACAATAAAGCACTGACAGACAACGAAGTACTCGGAATGATCTGGATCTTTTCTTTTTTCGGGACTGAAAGCTTCTAATTATTGGTCTGCAGCCTGGACTATTGGAATCTTTGTCTTCAACGATATCTGCGATATGGATGACGATACCAATAGGTTCAAACCAACCTCAGAATTTTGCAAAGAATATATACTAGCACCACAAAGAAAACATACTTCAGATACCTACGCTCGGAAATTGCGGAGCCTTAGCCTTGTGATAGCAAGTAGCAAGACCAACTGCCTGATTATGTTTTGAGAACATATAAAATGTTGGGTCAACAGTGGGTACAGAAACTCATGGAACTCTTTCCAACTTTCGAATATCACAACTGATAACGAATCATCCAATCGAGACGACAGAGATCTTGCATCAATTAGGCTTGTTATAAACGCTTTTTATGGGAGCCTTACGGGATGACGGAATCAGATCTAGACCATGAGCGAGAACCAAATATCTTAGCTTATTACCACAATGTACATAGGATCAAACGATGAGCGATGATCATGGGGGAACTTGATGTGAAAGTTTGATCTTGAGACTAAGCGCCAAAAACTGAGACGGTTTCTTGAGCCTAGATTTCAATTTCTTAATAAGTCGAGAGGAACTTAAGTATTAATGTGTCCAAATCAAAATGACAATCTAAATGCAGTTTCAGAAGTTCTTTTTCAATTAGATAATTTGATTTCAGGAAGAGCATAACTAGCAGAACCAGAAAGAGCTACTAGATAACATTGCCTAATGTCTATTCCCACTGCTTCCCCCGTCACCTATCACCATGATTACTGAGTGAGATGTCGAATATTGATATCGAGTTTGGTGTGCAAGAACTAGGTAAGTCACGAGATTTTGATCCTGTGCCTCGATATCAAGGCATAAAAACTATCAGCCACGGCTTACTAGCTCGCTTAGCCACATAGCTCCATATCCTTCCGCTAGATGGTAGTTGCATTTATTATTCCCAACTCCCGCAACTTCCACAACTGCGCGGAGTTTTCAGCAAACTCCACAACCATCAACTGTACTTTATCATGGATCCACCGCGTCGTCGACAACCTCGTTTCAAAATTACTTGGTGGATGCGAACAAAGTATAATATCAAAAAATGGTTCAGTGAATTGTTCAGTACCCGCTTTGACCTTCGTGGAAGCATCATCCGTCTTCGACATATCTATCCGCATCCATACTTAGTCCTTTTTCGCCTTTTCATACCATTTCCATCGTGGAATTTTCCTCTACCTGACCTTGTTGGCCCTTCAGTCATCGCACAGAACGAAAAATTATACAAAGTTCGCAACGAATGCCACGGAACTCTTCGCAATGTTCCTGTCTGGCAAGCTCGTGACACTCCACTCCGCTGTGTTTACCGCATGTATGAGATCTTGATGATGGGTGATTATGTTCCGTTGGGTAGTGAGACGGAATATTTTTGGTATCAGTCGACGGAGAAATGGTCTTTAAGTTCAATACCAGATCCGAAAGATCCCGATCCGATCCGCTATGCAATTGTTGCATGTATAGTGGAAGAGTTAGTACGCGCTTTTAACTGGAGGTTGGCTCTAGGAATGCGTCGAAATGGGAAACACATTCGAAGGAAGAACGAAGGTGATCCATATCCCCCGTATACTCAAGTTGTTGGACCCGATTGGACACGTTCTGTGCCTTCCATTGAGCCAGATATGCTAAGAGATTTACCGTCTGAAATGGTGACTGAGAGTGGAAAATTGGTTCTGGAAGAACGTGGATGCGACGAAAACTTTGAAAAACGGAATATCATCACGAATGTGGGTTGGTTTTATACAGTGTGATTTAATGGAATAAAGACCTTAGGATTGATGAAGCGCAGCACACGTTATAATCAACGTGACAGTAAATACCAAAAGGTGTTCGAGGAACTAATGCACATGTTTTGATCTCTTATAGAGTTTGATAACCATGATATGATATATCTTTGTCGCTGTCAACACCAGTCAAAACTATCCCTCAACTCCTTACCCTTTGTACTCTTTAATATTTCGGTTTAGATTTGATAGCCAGATGACCATTTAGATTTGTTTAATAAATGCTTGCGTTTCGGTGTGTTGTCTGTCGCATAGATTTCACCAAGGCATTCGATAGTCTAACAACCATTATTTCAAAATAGAACCCGACTTTCACATCGTATGTAAGCTTGAGAAATAGTTTATACAACTGGCCCCTTAGCTTCTCGAGAAAAGCTCACAAATCTTATCTTTATGGCAGCCTATTAAGACTTTCGAACAAGACACCTTTTACATACTGTGTATGTGATTTTGAGTCTCCAAGTTCCCCAAACTATCACTCCCCTTCTCCTTTAAGTCTTCTACCACGCGCCATACTTGATCACTTTTTTCTTTCTTTTTTCTTGGCAAAGACCCAGTGAAACGGTGTTGGTATTGCTATATCATATTATGGTACACGTGATGCGGGGTTGCACCTTCATCTCAGCTTACACTTATCCTGCCTTTTTAGCATTTCACAGATCAATCCTCACCTACCTATTCATTCAGGACAGGGACTACTTACACATCTCAGTTATTTCCTGTGTGAATACTTGCCACCTTGCACTGCTACCAAGAAACCGTGATTAATAAATGAGCAATATTCATATCTTAACAATAATTTAAATCAACACCAACCCTTGAGAGTTATCTAAGAGACCTGATGCATAGTCGTTTTTATTTCACTTAACATAGACCCCTAGGCTCTTTCCAGGTTTGTATCCTGCATATCCTTGTTCCTTCCTCAAAATATTCAGTTCCATGGTTCCCACCGTTTTTTCGTTCCTGCTCCATTTCCTCAACTCATCGGTAACTCACATCGTTCTTACCTTTCTGTTATCTTCTTCACATAGACTGATCTTAAAGCCCAGATTCTTATATTTGCTACAACTCATTGTCATCAATAACTCACACTGTTTTTGTTGGGAAAACAAGAGGGTACGCGAACCGTTTGACTAAGATATGTCTGACCTTAAAGAGTTCTTGAATGCTGATGACTTCAGACAAGGTCGGTCCCAGCAACATATCCTCAAGCAGAGTGTTCTTTTGCTAATATGTTGTAGGATTGGAAGAGCTCGACAAAGAAATGGCGAACGACCCGTACCTTGTAGCATTTGCCCCTATTGAGATTCTCACTGCTGGAGGCTTCCTCGCAGTTTGGCATCTTAAGAGCCGCGAGGCTACTGGCGACCTCGATTATATTATTCACCCCGAATGGTCTACGGACGATGAAATCAAGGAACCATTCCATAAGGCTGTGTTGAAAGTTGCAAAAAAATGCAACTTCAATCGAAAGTGGATGAACGAGGATATGAAACTATTCACAACTGGGGCGACCGATAAGCGGCTCTTTGAACAGGCAAAGAAAGAAGACTTGGTTCTTTTTAGAGGCGAGAATATAATGGTGTATGCAGCCCCGATTGAATGGGCATTGGAAAGAAAGTTGCGAAGGATCTACGTCGGTAGCAGGGAGCGCAAGGCGGAGTTTGATATGAGCGACGCAGTGGCCATGTTGAAGTATTTGAAAGACGCAAAAGGTCCACTGGACAGAGAGTATATTCGGACGCTTAACATGAACGGATTTGATGTGGTACCCGATGACCATACCATGAATCGTGTGGCTGCGGAGTTTCAGAGGGTATATGGAGAGGAGGCTTTCGCTTAGTGAGGAGTTGATTATCATCAAAGTATTGTCTAATCAAGAAGAATTGAGACACTATTTAAATTTGAAGGGTGATTTGATTGTCGTGGGATGTTGAGGAGTACTACGAGTATGCACAGAGTCTTTCAATAATTTCAACAATGTAGTATGTCTCTATGATAACTCAATGCACAGAGCCATATGATTAACGCACTAGCAAGAAAAATTGCCCAACAGACTTGGTTCTTTATGTTTTCATATTGTTTGCGTAATGCTCCTCCACCCGCCCAATATTTGTACACCTCATTTGCCCTTGTCCCATATCTGAACCAAACTCCACGAGAGGCTTTTCCTTCGATAAAAATTGTATTTCCCATGAACTCCGTGTCTTTCCCTAGTCCAATAGTACAAGAAATGACCCAAAAACACCAAAGTCGAGCCGAGTAGCGTGATTAGAGTTGTTATTGCTCCACCTCTCCTTCTTCTTGCTGGTCCTCTGTACCAGCCCCGGCCTCAGTTGCCGCCAGAGCGGTTTTGGGTGCATCATCTTTGTCATTTTGTATAGTATCTTGACTCTCGTCGGGTAGTGTGTTCCCATTGTTCGAAGCTGCAATAGTTTCAGAGCTAGTGTCTTCTCTTCTTGCTCGCTTTGCTAACGGCACTTCTTCTATTTGTTCATCTGCCTTACGTTTTGGGCTGACTATCATTTCAGGATCGATATTTGACGAAACATCATTTGCAGATGTGGTTTGGTCATGACTTGAAAGATCATTGGCGGCTGCTTTTAAAGGAGCATCATCTGTTCCAGAGGTAGGCGAAGGTCGAGAATTATCAGTCGTTGAGGTGTGTGGCTTGCTATCTGGCTGACTATTTTCAAGCTTTTCTTTGGGCTGACTGTCACAAGATTCGGGGTCTGCCTGGGAATTGTGCTCCGAAGCATTTGTTCCATTCCCATGGGCATGACCGTTGCCATTTTGATATTGAGTATGCTCAGACTGTATACTAGTATCATCTCCATTTTGTTCTTCTTTTCCACTTGAAGCATGAAGGTATTTGGCAGCCGTGTTTCCGGGTTGGTCTTGGTCCGTAATCTGAAAAGGACTGTTGTTTAGGAATTTATGCAGTATTAGTCCAGCTTCAACAATTTGAGGTTCAGTACCCCCAAGATGCTCCCACCAATCTTTACCCTCTATCTGGGGAATTTCGCATTTTTTAGCAGTCGCGGCGAATAGAAGAGTTGTGATTGCAATAATCCGAGGGCTTGCTATGAGACCTAGAGTTGAATGGTGTGTATCGCAGATCAATGCCCATGTATAATTCCTGAGTTCTTTGATTATCGCAGACTCGACACCCACCTTTGTAAATTCCTCAAAGAAACCCACAAGGTATTTCAGCGGAGATGTCGCAGAAAGGTCGAAACATAATAACTCCAACATAAGCTCCTCATACATTAGAATGCTATCACGCCATCGCCAATATTCTTTAGAGCTGGCATCAACTTCGAGCTTCGGATTCTTCTTAGCAATCTTGATACAGGAGAAAATGAATTGTTTGGTTCCCCGTATAGTCTCTTCGGTCTTTGTCGCGAGAAATAAAGCTGTCGCTGCAATTTCCTAATAGAATCAATTAGTATTCATTGCGCCGGAGATTGTATAGCAGAACTCAAGCAAGCAAAATCATAGTATATGGCCTTGCGATTCTGAACTAAAGCGTGGTAAAGTCTGCGTCTGGAATGTGATATAGAAGGATGATTTATTGAAACCCTAAGAATCAGATAATAAAGAAAATACTTACATAGTGATGAATCCCTGTGCAACCCTTTTTGTCTAAAACCATGCTTCTGCGCATATAAAAACGGTGAAAGTAAAGACTTGCGACGCTCACAGTAGTCATAGGGATATGTAGCATGTTTCCGATTGATGACATGAAAGAAACACCTTTTGCTCTGCGAATACGCTCTTCCTCGGGCGAGAGACCTTCTAGAATAGATGGAGTGGCTTTAAGCTCCGCCTCTGTGAAGAGCCACTGATCGGGAACTTTAGTCGGCATTTCTGATATCAATGCGTGCTTTGTTTGACCGAAAGGTTGTTCGGGAGGTAGGTGATGATTTGACAATCGCGGAGGCGAAGGAACCGCCGGTGGTATGTACTTCTCAATTATAGTTGAGGCGCAAGAAGATGGAGGTCGAGTGTGGTTTGAATAATCATCCGGAAATTCGAATTCGGCTGTAGGATGTTGACCGGCGGTGGTCATAGGAATGAAGAGGTGTGATAGAATTTGATTTGCGATCGCGAGGCTGTTGTAGACGTAAAATCTTGCTTCGTCTACGGGGAGGCTGTCAACTTTAAACAAGTTTACAATGGCCTTTCAAAGTCGGGTGGTGAAAACATGTACAATTCCAATTCTGCTATCGTTAAAATTCATTATTGATGGAATTCATGTCACAATACCAAAAGACAAGACAATTGAAATCAAAATCGCGATAGCTTGAATCGAGCTAGTTATATCTTAGCGTCATTCATGGCGTGCACGTGAATGCGTGAATACGTGAATACCCGCCAAAAATCTACCGCGTCTTGACAGCCAAACCATTTCTTGTCTACCGTAGAGGCATGGTGCAGTATGGAGTAACCTCGTATCAGCTATCATATCATTAACTCGGCTTACAATCAAATATATACCGAATGACTGGATACATTCCGCAGGTATGGCGATGACTAGGCGCGTGTCTCTAAATCAACATTCTTCAGGAATCAGCATATCGACGGTCATGTTGCCACACCACTTCAACGCCGACTATGGTTGTGTTATTTGACTCGATCGAAGTGATGTCGTGAAAGTGAAACCCACAACCAAGTTCAAGTGGATAATCTTTGGCTGTAGCACAAGATTCTGAGTAGGTTAATTTCTCAACATAATTGTAGAGTGTAATGCTTTGTGGAAATTTACTCTAGGGATGAATTCGAGCAGCTCATGGCGGAAGTGCCGCAATATGAGACATTCTTTCTAGACGTAAACCGCATTTCTGCTTAAGCATTCCAACTCTTCATCGCGCCAAGCCCCAAGCTATGCGTCTTAGTTATAGTCAGGATACCCTCATAGATATCATAAATCTATTGCTGTCATGTAGAATCAATAGCGGGCCTTCAATATCCAACATTATGATTCTATCAAATCTGCTCATAGCTTCTCTAGGCATCATTTCAGTCACCTCGTCTCAATCATCCAGTGCCACCAATGTTTGCCTAGATGCACTCTCATCAGAGCCTAATGACGCCAAAAGTTTTTGCATACAATATTTAGTCTCGAGCACTATCCCTATTCCTTCATTTGCATCACCACCGTGTTTGGCCACCGACCCATCTAACAATCAGTTATTCAAATCTTGTTACGAGCTGCTTCATCAATTGGAGAACGAAGTTTCACTACCAGAAGTGTCACATCTCAGCGTGATTGAGGGGCCTGTCAAGCGTGGAAAAACATTACCTCGCGATGGAGGCTTCTTTAATACAGGAAGTGTTCCATCAGTAACAACCAACATTGGGACATATGATAATTATGGATGTTTCGAAGATGGCACTCGAGGAAAACCTCTGGGCTCTCCGCTGCTCAATCTGATTGGAACCGCCGCGGACACAATTCAGAGTTGTGTAAATGCATGTTCTATCTCGGGGCAAAATGTAATACCATACCGCTATGCCGGCATAGAGCCTGGATCTTGCTGGTGTTCTAATTATATCTCGATACTCTCCGTTAAAAGCTCTTCGTTTTGTCAATCGACCTGCCCGTCTAATTATGGCAAATATTGTGGGGGTATTGTGGGCGGAGTACTTCACATGCAGATATATGAGTTGAAAAATGTGAATCCTACGTCGACGACATCTGTGAAAACGACATCTACCTCTTCGTTGAAGTCTTCTGTTAAGTCATCTATCTCAACCTCACAGTCGGAGACTACATCTTCATCTAAACTCTTGAGTTTGACGACGCAAACGAGCAGTCAAGAGTCTTCGTCAATTTCCGAATCTTCTTCTTCTTCTTCTTCTTCTAGCTCAACGCACTCTACTTCTAGTATACCAACAGTCCCCGGATTTCCCACAACGAGCAATATACCATCTACCTCTCTTCTACCAATTATCGAAATATCATCCACCACCAAATCATTCGGCTTGCCTCCCGACCCTGCAACCATTCCTCCTATCGTCGGTCCTACCGGTACCGACAGTTACATTCTACCATCGGGTACCTTTGCTTACCCGAGTGAAGTTTCTACCACAGCCAAACCTAATCCTTGGGCATCTCTAACACTTGAGGAGCCTGAATTTTGGACACAAGTACCTTCTGACGCAGTTCCAGGCTTTGTGGAACCAACGACTACTCTTCAACCCATCTCCACAGCAACGTCCCCCCCTCAGAAGGTCAAGCGCGAGTATGATATCACCGCTCCTGATAGTCCATGGTTTCCCCTGCTTCCCCTGACCTCCCCAGAGATTCTTAAGGAAGTTCTTCCCGGCCAAGTTCCAGGATGGGATCAACACGCCATAGCTAAAGAAAAAAAGCTCAAGTCTCGTGAATATAATACAAATGCTCCAGATAGCCCCTGGCTTCCTCTTCTCCCCCTAACTTCTCCAAAAATTCTCAAAGAAGTCGCTCCTGATCAAATTCCAGGTTGGAAACAACAAGCTATTGTTCCGAGATCTGATAAAATGAGACGCGAATACGATATCAATGCCCCTGACAGTCCCTGGAAACCCCTCCTTCCTCTTACCTCCCCAGAAATCCTCAAAGAAGCCGCCCCCGATCAAGTTCCCGACTGGAAACAACAATCCGTCTCCCCGCCGCCCTCACCCGCAAAACGCGAATACGATATCAACGCCCCCGACAGCCCTTGGCGACCCGTCCTTCCCCTCTACACACCCTCCATCCTCAAATCCGTTCCCGAAGACCAAGGCCCCGGTTGGCGAGGCCAAGCTTCTGCTCCTCTCATCCCCGATTCCGACATTCCTCCAAGAACTAAAACTAAACCCAAAACCAAACATCGTCGCCAACTCGGTCCTCTCCCAGAAAACTTCCTTGAACCTCCCGGTCGTCCAGATTTCATCAAAGCGTACCCAGAAAAAGACAACAACAAACCTCTTCCCGCACCCTTCAACCAAATGCTCGATGCCGTAGACCCCAAAACCGGCAAGAAATTACCCATACTAAAGCCGAAACCCAGATACAGCCATTCGAAAATCAGCCTGAACAAATTCCCCAGCTTGAAAGAAATCGGATTAGAACAAGACGGGAGAGAACATCAAAATGAAGATGAAAAAATCGAAAACGCAAAAAGAATCTCAGACCTGGAAAAAATTAGAGATAGACGCTATGCGCACAAACTCCATTTACAAGGAACACCCAAAGCGTACGCGGAGATGCGAGAGAAGAGCGAGAGAAGCACACGCAAGGGACAGAAGAAAATAGCGATGGAGGAGTGGGAGAAGAGGATTTTTATGGGGTGGGGGAAAGAGCAAAGGAAAGGAGAGGATGATTTGTTGTTGAGGGAAGATGCGATTATTAATCGTGTGATTTTGGGAGGGGATGAGCAGGAAGTGGATGATGGGGAGGAAGAAAATTGGATATGGAGAAAATGGAGTGGGGATGGGGGGAAGAGGAAGGGGAGGAAAATTCGCTTGGAGAGGTGAGGTGAGGAGAGCTGCGCATCTACTCGGTGGATGGATGGAATGAGATGAGATGAGTTGAGTTGAATCGCATGGCAGGATGAGGAATCTTGGGTTTTTAAGTTTTGAGTCTTGAGTCTTGAGTTCGAAGCGCCACGTCAGTTTGATTGTTAAATTGGAAATCAGACCCAGCAGGCATAATTGAAAGACGATTAAGAGCCCAGAAATCTACCACGGAATATCTTCTCGATTCGTGATCTAGATATTTGTTTGTCCATCCGTCTTACTTGGTTTTATGCTTACTTATGTTTTTAAATCTATCTGGCAGATCGTACTCGTTCGTTTGTATTTATATTTCATATCATGCATGGCATGAGACTCTGGATTTATTCATTGATTCCATCCACCACACGTATATTAAGGGAACATGTCCTCGTTCTGATTTCCTTGGGGTATCAATATTTAATGATGATGTTTATTGCGCTGCTGCGCACAGTGAGTGACTGAATGACTGACACATTTGTTCGTTCGTTCGTTCGCACACGTATATGTGTGATTTTATGTATATTATGCTTTGAATAAACACTCACATACACACACACACGAAAAAATCACAGAGAATGAAAACCAAACAAATAGCAGACTCAAGTCCATTCATTCGATTCTCCAAAATCCATCCACACATCCACCCATGCATCCCATATATTGCACTCCAACTATGCTATGCTATGCTATGCTATCCAATCCTCTCCTATCCAATCCTATCCTGTCCTAATCTATGATACCCTATACCCTATGACCAAACCACCTTACATATCCCTCTTTTCACCACCCTCCTTTCCACCACCCCCTCCTCACCACAAACAACCTCATCCCACAACCCCCATCCCCGATATAATCCCCATCTATAATCATCCCTCCAATCTCCCAGTCTCCCTTTTCACTTCTATCCCCGCATCATACCATACCATACCCAACAAAAGAAACCAACCAAACACACACATATATGCCAATGAGCTAGCCAAACAAAACAAAACAGTCTCCTATGCTATGAAATATAGGTCAAGGAAGAAAAAAACACGAAAAACAAAAACAAAAACGAGACGCAATGCAATGCAACCACACCACCCAAGAGCCGTAAAAGGTAAGAAGAAGAAGAAAGAATGCCCAACACCATTTGCTATGCAGGTATCTAATTTGTATTTCATATACGCTAAGAAGGAGTGTATCCATCCCAATCCTCCAATCCATGTCCAATCAATCAATCAAAAGTTCCTAATGCTCGAACCCAAAAATGTACTGGAGTAGCTGTAACAATACTACTCATTATCCAACCATCTCATACTTTTTCATCCAACTCGATAATTACCACTTCACTCCTTTCGGATCAACAGTGTAGTTATATCCAATTCCACCACTTTCATCCCCTGTACAAAATGATACCCCTCCCATTGTCTTCTGATCCGTCCATTCCAGTCAAAGTTAAACAGATCGAGCTTCATCATCACTGCGTCATTTCTTATGCAGCAAATTTCCTAAATCCCTCTACACCCAAAGTAGGAACCTCAACCCATTTCAGGGTTGGTACTCCCTCCGACCTTCTCCTCTCAACAAAGTTATTGCACTCTCCAACAATCTGCATCCATTCTGCTAACGCCCTACCCGCATATTTCGATCTCGCGAATCTATCTCTCCCGGCAAGTTTTGGATCCAGAGGTGCTACTTCCTTACTCATTCCTGGAACTCGAGCGCCAAGCCATGCATGAGCTGGGGCAGGAAGACGAGGCGGTGTAAGTTTTCTTTCATTTGAAACATTGGAACCAACAGGTCCTCTACCGGCTGCGCCACCTTGGAGGATCGAATGCGCTTTCTCGAAATTTTGAGCCCATTCCAAGGAGAATTTAAAGCTATAGGCACGATGAGATGCAGTAGCTGGAGGAGTTTCGCTGTCACTTGAATTTTTGGAACGAAGGGCGGGTCTAGTTCTTGCCACAGATGTAGCTTTCCTTGCTTCCTCAAGTGCTTTCTTTTCCGTTGCAGGTTTGATGGATGTGGAAAGAGAAGCAGCTGATTCAGGCGAAGAAGATAGAGATGGGATGATTTTCCCCATAAACGTCCATCTTTTCTTGTTTGGGGTAGTGGGTGTTTCGCTAGCAGGTTTGGGAGGTTCATTTTCGTTTTCTTTGTTTTCTATTTGTGCCAGATCTCCTAGAAGTGACTGTCTTTTGTATGCATTAGACGGCTTTCGAGGTAGATTTGAAGCGTTATTAGTTGTCATTAAGCCATCGAATCCTAGAAAGAGATTTGGCGCAGGCATTTGTGTATCATTACGGATGATCAGAAGTCGTCGGCCAGGTGCTGGATAACAAGGTGTTGTAGATGGAAGAAGGAGGTCGGAACTCTCAGCCGTTTGTTTGAGGAAGAGGTAATTTGCCCAGGTACCCTTGATCCGCGAAGAAACAATACCAAAGATTTTTCTGTGTTTTAATTAGTCAATGTGCCTCACGGAAGGTGGATAAAATATGACTCACGTATCAAGATCAGTAGCTTCCCCATCCTCGCGGCACAATCTCCAACATAACAAACGCATATAATATGCTCGGACCATGGGACACCAATGATTGAAGAACTTGTCGAATGTCTCCTCGGTAAGCAACCACTCCAAACACAGAATCTCCTTTCGAGACTCATTGTTTGTGACAAGGTTCCAGGCAGAGTAGAGAAATGCGAATAGACGAATTTCCGACATACTGTTCTGGCTCTCCAGAATCTTTCTGCAAACATCCAGCCAGAAGTGCCATTCGATGAAATCATCCTCAAATGCATGAGCATGATGGAATCGAACAAATAGTGAGAGTGCTTCATCCATGAAGTCGCACAAAACAAAACATGCATTATGGTCATACAAGGACGTCCTTCGTGCTGAAGCTTGCATCATCTTGCTAAAAGCCTGGGCGAAAGTCATTCGGGCAGGCTCGAAGTCGGCAGGTCTTTCAGAAAGGAAGTCTCGAAGTAACATAATTAAGCGATTTTCGGCCATTAGCCTAGCGGAATTGGTGGAGGGGAGAGGCAAAGCAGCAGCGGATGCATCGGCACCCGCAAGTACGTCGTCAAAGGTAATTGGAAGTGCTTCAACTGCTGGTTGACGATGAATTGTAGCATCCAGAGCAGTCAAAATCTGTGCTTGAACCAAAACAAATCCTGGCGCACGTGCTTTGCTCGCAAACGGAAGATCTGAAGGCATAAATTGCTCGGCCAAGATATGATAATGTTTCGAAAACACATAGAAAAGATCACTATCTCGTCCGCGCCATCTAGCAGCCCACGGACCGTACCATGGTATCTTGGAAACAAGGATTGATAATGTAGGATTTTTCCGGAGCTGATTAGACATTGTCATCACTGACGTCCAACCCAATACTCGAACATGTGGCGGAAATGTAGCAGCGACTTCTTCAGTTTCCACTTTATTGGGCCGTTTTGGTAAACCCAACTCATCGGCAACACGTTTCAAAGTGTCAGCCGGTATTTTCCATATTCGAACCAGTATTTCTGAAATTCCAGGCACAAAAAAGAAAGCATAAGCAGCAGCCTTTCCACAAAATGTGACCAGACTTGCAGGAGCATGTCTAAGTGACATTTTGGCAACCACAAAGTGCATCTGAGATGTTAAATTTTGAATAAACAAATTCCTGACATTGTGATAGACAGACTCGGCTAAAAATTGTGATCCTGATGAGTTCAGAGAGCTTGAAGATTTTCTCCCACGTATAGACATGCGCTCAGTGCGCTCAGGAGATCGGTTAGGAGATCTTTCCGATAGGGGCGAGAATTGAGATGGTCCGAGTCTCCATTCTGGCCGTGTCATGATCATCACAATGGCTTCAAGCAGTACAGGACGATCTACACCAGATACTATTTGATTTGCACGTCCATCTAGTACTTCCAGAAGCCCAAGCCACCATTTATTAAAGATGTTGATTCTTCTATCAATATCTTCCGGGCGAAGACATCTATTGGATGGGTGGTTGATATTATTTCGAAGGAATGGTAATAACGTAGAGCGAACGACGTTGGTTTTTAACGATAGTGATTTGGATTGAAATTTAGAGTAATCGTTTTCTAACCCTCGGAAAGCCTGCCAGAGTTCATCTCGTTTTCGTGGTGTCTCAACACTCAGAAGCTTCTCCGTGGAGAAATTTTTGGGTAGCGGAGGGACTTTGTCAATTGAAGTCCTCGGAGTAGATCTGTTGTCTATTGAGCTACCTGGTAGACTGCTGGTGGATGAATTGACGGAACCGAAGCTTGCGATACCCAGTATACTACTCGGTCTCTGCCTGATCTTTCGAAGAGTTGAATGCCTCTTCACTGGAGGTGGCTTGGATGGGCTATCGATATCCTCAACTGTGTGGTCGAATTTCGCGGGAATGACTGCCGGAGGGGCAAGTATGGTGGTCGCCATCTTTGATGGCCCTTCACTTCTCCCATCGCCCTCAATTTGTTTTCCTGCTTTTCGATTACTTGGGGATGGCGATCTTGACGATGACGAAATCCAAGACTTTCGTGCAAACGTAGCAAAAGATTCTGATACAGATTTCGTCTTATCTCTGGAAGCCTTGGGAATTTGCGGCACTGGAGGCACTTCATCTGGTGTTGAATTGGCATATTCAGGAGCGGGGTGTCTCTCGGGTGATCCCTTCACCTTTTGAATCCAAGACTTTGGACGTGCCACCAGTGATTGTCTCCTCCCAACTCTCTCATTCTTTGCCTTTTCTTCCTTCGTGAGTTGGTTGGTCGATTTTCCTTCTCGGATGGAATTTGATTTTGGTGAAGGTGTTTCTATTTGTGGGAAGGAAAAAGATGGGGTGCTCGCGGCAGAGTTCAGTCTATGTAATTCCCCTTCATTATAATCGGTACTCGCATCTTCAATGGTTGGTAAAGTGCTAAAACTCGCAGATCGTGGAAGTTCGGTATCGCTATGAATGGAAGATCTCTTGTACTCAACATTAACTAAATCGGGAATATTGGAAGAAGAGTGAGAACGAGGGAAAGTGGTCTTCGATTCGAAGACCGAAGGCATTGTCAAGGTAGAACCATGCATGGCCGCAACAGACTGCGTAGAGCAGAGAAATGTAGCAGAAATTAGATGAACATTGCAATTCTTTTTTTCTACAAATGGAGATTCAAACAAACAAACAAACGAATGACAGATTAGTCGCGCGTTCTCTGACCTGCAGAGATGTCGACTGATTTGATGAGGCTGAGTAAATTTCCAAGATTGAATTCCTTCTGAATAGAATATGTTTTCAAAAGCTAGGGTGGTAGGGTAAGGAAGGTTGTTGGAGGATGGTGCCCGAGTCTTCCGTTTCACAATCTCTCGAATTTAAACGATTGTGGATACTTTTTTTCCTCTTCTTTCTTGTAGGAATTCAGAATTGTAGAGGAGAGAAGTAATTGGATTGAATTTGAATTGAATTGAATCGATTCGACTTGATTGTACAAAGAAGTAGTAGGTATTGGCTTGGTAATTCTTTGAAAATCGGCGTAGTTAATGTGAAAGCGAATGTGAATATGAATGTGGTGGGTAGTGGTAGTGGGTGGTAGTGGTAAGATAGGCACTTCCGGGATTGTCGCAAATTAATTAACCACGATATAAAAATGTCGTATCTGATGGGGGGAAGTGGTATAGTATAGTATGTAGGAAGTTGTATGTAAGTAAGTATGTATGCACAAACGAATGTCGAATTTATGTAGATGTTTCCGTTAGAAGGAATATTTTTGATGGAGAAGAAAAAGAGGAGAGCGTTAAAGGATGTACGACGATGATGATGATGATGATGAGATGAAGATGCATGAGACAGAAAGAAGAAAGTGAGGAGAGCGAATGAGAAGGAGGAGGAGGAGAAAAAATAAAAATAAAATTGAAAATTAAAGACAAAATCACGATAAAATCAACATGGTTCAATCAATTAAAAACGTGGATTTTGATAGCGATGAGCGATGAGGGATGAGGGATGAGGGATGAGTGATGAGTGAGTGTAAGGTTAGTAGTTGACCCTAAGTGAGTGGTGAATGAAGGTGGAGTTTCTTTAACTCAATAAGGCTGGGCTTAGGATTAATTAATAGAAAAGGATAGTTCTATTGGATATGTCTTTCGTCTTTTCCTTGATATCTACTTACTTAGATAGGACTCCTGGTAAAATGATGATAATATCTAGATTATTCTATTCTCCTACCTAGATTAATATCATTCCCAATAGATTCATTGGAATTCACAAAAAGATAGGGATCAGAACGATGCAACACAAGACAATACAACACAATATATACAAGACAATACAATACAATACAATACAACACAACACGACATAACATCAGTCAGCATCGGTATAATACCTAGTAGGTAGTTAGTATATTATATCAGTATTATACGAAGTAGTATGTATTTAGGAAGTGATAATCAATATCTATATGGAGTATATAGGGATAGGGTATATTCCGTATAGAGAAATCTTTGGGTTCAAATATCAAATCAAATATCAAGGGTCCAAAAGCACGAACGTGCATTCATCAATTATGGAAAAGAAAGACCAAGTGTTGAATAGAGTAGAGTAGGGATCTATCTACCTGAGGTATCTTGAGGGATCGTTGAAAACCTAAATAGACCCTTGATATATTATATACACATCTACAAAGTATAATTAATACTGACATCGCCTTTTCTCAACACACCTACATACACAAGTGTACTTGTACTCGATTCTATTACACGTCCATCTTCAGTAGATAAAGGCTCATTACTTTATGTATGTATGTATGTATGTATGTATGTATGTATGTATGTATGTATGTATGTATGTATGTATGTATGTATGTATGTATGTATGTATGTATGTATCTATATATCTATGTATCTATGTATCTATGTATCTATGTATCTATGTATCTATGCATGTATCAAAAGACTGTCTGTACCGGCTCGTACTTCCATTTCTCACATCCTTTCTTTCCTCTTCATTCATTAACCCCCTCCCCTTATCACAGCCTCGCAATGGATTGATACCAAGCATCCAATTAACCAACAAAAATCTATTTTTAGTTGAACATGTCGTACGTATTACTTTACGTTCATTACCTTGATCTATCTATGATTCTGACATGTTGCATGTGTTATATGCAGGCAATGCAGACCAGTACTAGGAAGCGCAGGCAGGCGTGGGAACCGAACAGCACAAATAGAAAGTGGGCGATAATTGTGCAATAGCACAGCTTTCAAAGGAACCCCTAGCCAAGGCGATAATATGTTGTGCTCTTCCAAGCTTTCTATTTGCCCCCTTAAACATCCCTTAAACATAAGAACATGGGTCTGTCTATTCCCCTCTTCGCAATGCCTTTATCGCCTATAAAACGTCTTTGCTTTCCGCTCGTGTTTCTGAGAAATTTCCAACTTAAAACCTTTACGAAGGATACTTTACTTCACATAATCGTTCCTTTTGTGGGTACATGTTGTACCTCTTCGGGTCTGTCGGATTGATACGTTATAATTGAAGAGAAATGTCACCGAGATTCGATTTTCGAAAATCCTTAAATCCTTGAATGTTGTCATAACCGAAAGAGATCATTACGAATGTTCCGCGCTTGTTGAGATAGCATGTGGGTAGTAGCTATGTGGCCTGGTGGAGACATATATGCTGGTTGGATGCAACGATGTTTCGTAGATCTCAGCAGGGGAAGTCTCTTATCCGAGATTGGATGCCAAGATATCGAAAGATGTTGAAGAAATAATGATACCGTGAAAATATACATACCGATATAAGCAATGCTTAACTTCTCATAGACTTTGACAATGGTATTTTTGAAATTGCCAATCAGTGAAATAAGATAATTTTCCGAAGTCTTACTCAAAATTTAAGAGTAAGGGGCTGTGGAGTCCTGAATTGTTGAATCAAAATACATCCATCTACTTCTTCCAACCTGCTAAGCCTGCTGAGCCTTTTCCAAAAAGGAGCTCTTGCATACTATGTTGTGGCGAGAGTACTCTGTACTTAAGCTCTAGGTATCCCAAAACTTACATGTCTTAGGTCGTATGCCTTTGAAGCCACCACCAGATTGTGCACAGTTCCTAAATTCCTGTCTGCATGTCAAATACTGCAATGCTTATCGGAAAAGGAACGTGGATATAACTGCTTGGTCTCCTTCATGCAATGATTCGTTGTCTTTTCCTGAGATTACTCAAGATGCATATTCTGCCATTTCGAAAGCAAGTAAAAGAACACAATAAGATAATGGGATAGTGTTGAAATGGGCCGATATAGAGATATACCGGAATTGAAGAGATCCTTCTCCCAAGAACTCATCCGTCAATAGCAGTGGTCCACCTTCCTCGTTTGGTCTCTATAGGTAGTGCTCAAACTGGATTAGGATACACGTTCTTCGCCGTTCTCACACGCAGAGTAGACACAAACTATAATACACACAGCCTTATCAAAAAAGCCGTCTTGGCTTTGAGATGTGGCTGGCGGTTAGACTCACTATTGGTTGAATATTCTCCGCTGATAGTTTGAGTGCCTATCTTCTGTCGAACTTCACGAGATCAATACAAGGTAGATAAAAACACATAGTACCTAGTCTTAAGACCGCGTCGATCTACTTATTAATCATACCATCAATGGCGAAAATCGGATGCAAATTCCTTGATATCATCTGAAAGCATTCGATATATATTCGTAGGTATGTTAAGTAAGTACTAGGTAGGTAAAAGGGTGACAACAGTACTAGTTGGTTGGAATTCATTCATAGGACGAACGAACTAGTTATTAGCTAATAATACCTTTTAAATACTACTAGGTAGGTAGCTAGCTTCATCATTTGATTGGTCAGCCTTGCATGCACGGCTGTGATTGTTCGCCTTCCCCACAAAATTATTTAATTGTCAAAGTTCCAATCACACCACGAAACAATTGCGAGAACACCACATCACCAACTCCAATTCAGTACCGCAACTCCATTTACAACTGTTACTCTACCACCTACAGTAATAAATTTACTGGCCAAAATACGACTACATCACACCCAACCTTTACTACTCATAACTACTTAGATTTCAAATATAATATCATTTTCAAAATTCAAAATAAACGTCATCTCAATACTCCATCACATTCGGTATAACGAACATCCAACGACATCATGGATCAACTTCCGCCTGAGATTCTTGACTCGATTCTTCAAAAGAATATCGAGATGTGTCGCGACCATAAATCCCAACTTTTGGATTTGCGATTAGTATGTAAAGCGTTCGATCAAGGCTTAAAATCATCAATTTTTAAGACGACCTCGTTGGAATTCTCGCGATTCATCCGATTCCGAAATATCGATGACAATCCAGATGAATTGAAAACTCTCCAAGATCTAGCTTCATTATCATCCTCCATCCACATTGATATGATGATAACTCGAGATACAGGTATGCTTTAATGCCTTTCCCCTCGCCCCTCAATTGCATCACATCACTTTATATGCGCATTGAGCAATCTATATACTGTTCGCGCTGTATCATTTTATCTATCAGCAAGGCATTTCAAAGCTGACACATTTGTTAGATGAAATTGATCAACTTAAAGAGACCTTCAACGCTATCTATGCTGCTGTTCCTGAGATGGCAGACTTGATTGACTCCCTTCGATCATATTGCCTCAACAAGACAACATTTACAGAGGAGGATTACAGTCGTCTAGTTCGCAGAGTCATGCAGAACGGTCCAGATGTAACTCGACTTAAGATTAACCTACCATTCCAGGTTGTCAGCAATTCTTTCATGGCATCTACAAGATTATTCGCGAACACTCTAGCATGTGCGGCGAATCGTCCAGAGGAACACCAAAAAATAGATACATTGGTTCTAGATCACATCACTGATGTCACGATCAATAGTCTATGCAACGTGCACATCGATGTCGAAAATGCTTTCAAAGTATTTGAAAATCTAAAAAGCTTAGTGATATCATTCAAGAGACAAGAAAGCAGAACATTACTACAAACGGTTTTTGCTCGAAATTTCTGGTTGTTAATTGGGAAAGCCAAGGATTTGGAAACCTTGTGTATCATTGGATGGAACGTGGCGCAAACCACCAAACGTATAAGAAATAAAAGAGTCGCGTCCAGGATGACGAACGAACAGTGGACCATGCGGTGCCTCCCATACTATCCTAGCAAAAGACTTGTCCTTAGCAAGTTGAGGTGTTTGGAATTAAAACGGATGGATCTAGACCCTTTGATGCTGCTGCTTTTGATGAAGGAAACCAGCCATTCCTTGACAGAATTATACTTGAATGATATCGGTCTGAAAGTTAATGGTTCGACGGATCGAGAGAATACCAGTCTATGGATAGGTCACCAAAATATCGAGAAGCCTGAGGAATGCACATGGGTTGCTCCAGCCATTCGAGATATTGAAGGTCTCAATCTCAAGATTCTTCGAGTTAGTAAACTTGGTTATGATGATTACAGTCCAGACCTTGATTCAGAACATCCCAATTATGATCTTGACGACCCTACTGGACACAATCAATCTTTTGATCAAAGGTTTGTGGAAGCTGTCATGGGTACAAAAGCCCCGCTGCCCCTCGAGTTGGTATCCAATACATCTTCTGAAATGGAGAATCCACATGAAAAGTCAACCTATGCTGAAGTTGACCCGAATACTTACGATGCTGAAATATATCAAAAGAGTCACAACACAACATCGAACTACAAAAAATCCATTGATGGCGTCTTCTATAATAACAATGAACGGGCATTGAGGGAATTACAAAACATAGTCAGCGTTGCCGACAGATGCATGGCATTACTTACTAGAGAAGTGGAAAGAGGCACTGACTTGACTGCCGATCCAATTTCTGGCGCAATTGTCGATCCTCCAGTTGGTACCTGAATAGTCTGACGATAAGCTGGATCCCCTCAATCATGACTATATGAGACCACATATCGACGATATGGGGATGTTGATACTGCATTTTGAAATAATTATTGCTCTATTTATGACCTTACTATTTAGGGACAGCAAAATTTCCTCTCCGCAATTTTCAAATGCTAATTGAAGACATACTAATCTCTAACTTGAGATTCTCTGTTCCGTTACATAAACTGGGGACATGACCAAAACACATACTGGAACCTTCAACCCAAGAAGGATTATCTTTAACTAGGTACAGCTCCCATCAAGTCAGGTGATGACAGGAGTATAGATGGTTTCGTCGCAATTTTTACTTTAAGCGCCTAGTCTGGGACACCAACAGGTGGCAGATTGATCAAGCACCCACTCTTGCCCCAAAAAGGTAGTTTCATTTCTTATACTATTGGTCAGATCAGTCTTCGACAATGTACTTTTTGTCTTACGCAAGTTCCAACAATCGTCTTCATGACAATACATCACGATCATGTGATTATTCTAGCATGCTTTCGTTCCCCTTTTCACACACAATATTAGCTACTCAGTTTTAGCAGGCAGATTTAATCTTGTCGCTAAATGCACAAGTTGCTTAAAGTTATACGAGAATTTAATTTTTAAAAAATCTTTAATTTGGTAGGATCTACCTGCTTACATTCTTCGCAGAACCGCAAAATGGTTATCTTAGATTTTTGAGGCCCATCATACGGTTTGGCGGAGCAAGATGGTGCTCGCAGGCTTGGGCTGTTGGGATAGAAGGTCCATAGCAGATAGAGGAATGACTATACTTAATGACCTCTGGTCCACACTTGACTTTGTCCCGACCTGGGATTTTTTTTTTCTTTCCATCAACTAGTGAGCCAACCTATCTGTTCTTCCCTTTTCTTTTTGAAAACTCATTCTTAGTTGAAAGATATCAACATCTACATACACAATCAGTCTCAAGACGAAGTCCAGAATCCAAATATACTACATTCTCATCCTCGTCTTGCCAATTATTGAATCCAAATTCACCTGCTCACTCTCGTGCCATTTGTTCGCCCGGAGCTTCGAAAAAATCAAATCTAAGAACCTAAATAATAACAGAAATTGATGATTGATCTTTTGAAAATAGGTGGTGCTTCATTTTTTGTTAAGTTGAAGGATTGAAATCTTTCTCTCTGTCTCTTTTCCTTTTTTTCTCTTCCTTTTTCCTTGCTTTCTCTGCTTTTTATTCTCGTATCTTTCCTGGCAAAGGAAAGAGAGTTTTCGAATTTCGAAAGCTATGTCGAAATTTTCGGCAGGTCATGATGAGGGAATATATGGATATGCACCCGCATATCCTTTTTTCGCATTGGATTTGGAGAATGAGAGGAGGTTGGATGAGGATGCGGATGCGAATGCGAAGAATGGTAATGCTAATGCTAGCGAGAATGGGAATGGAAATGTAAGTGGAAATCAGATGGGTAAGGCAAGACAACATGTAAGACATATTTCCTCGGCTACGACGTTGATTGTGGCGAGAGAGGAGGAGGATGAGGGGGATAAGGTGCAAGTTCCGGAGAAGGTGTTGATTATTGGGAAGTGTGGGGTTGGAGATTTGGATGGGGAAGAGAGAGGTGAGAAGAATGATGATGGGGAGTTGGGATTGAAGAGGAATGCGACGGGTTTGTCGATGGGGGGATTGGAGGTGTTGGTTAGAGATGAAGATATAGAGCTAGAGGGTGGAGATTTGGGGAGATTTGGGAATGGGAATGGGAATGGGATAGAGGAGGTTGGGGAGAGGATAGGAAAGGTTATAAGGTGGGATGAAGTTGGTGAGTTTTTTTTTCTTCTTTGGGGTTCGTGCTGCGGGGATATACAACGATGGTGCGAATATGCTTGCGAAGATTTATGGGGGGTGAGGAGTTAATAAGTACTCATACTGATGATTTCTCAAAGCGGAATGGAGACAGGATAACGAATATATTCTTACTGGATATCGGTATGTCCTCTCTCATTCTCATATCCCCATCAACATAATCCATATTACACACAATCTTCACCCTATCCTCTTATCAAACTAACCCCAATTTCCCATCTAGGCCCGAAACCAAATCCTCACTCCGATCCTTCAGAAGTGTATTTCATCTGCACAACGAAACGGGTAATCAATCTCCTCCCTTCCCTCCTTCCTTCCTTTCTCACATAATTATCTCAAACTAACAAAAAATCCAATCAGTAAATATACATTCCCATCTCACAGGCGCAGTACTGTTTGCACTTCTACCCATTTATATATATCATACGTTATTACCGCGATACAACGATGCTACGACTGCGGATCTTGTGGTTTTTGCGTTGTTTTTTGGGGGTGTGGCGGTTTGTTTTGGGTTGAGCTTTTTGTATGTTTTTCTTGTTTTTGCGGATTCCATGACCTTTCTTTTTGGGGGGCTCGTTCTTTGCACCGTTTGTTTCTTCTTGCCTTTCATATCCTTTTCTTCCTCGTCTCTGGCCTCTGATATTGCAATATTCCCCATCAAATGGCAACTCTAATTCTAGCTCCTAATTCTGAAACCTGAAACTAATCTTTGATTTGCGCTTGCAGATATCATACCCTCAATAATCATAGTCACAAAACCGCAGCTTTCTGGATCGAGCTCGATTATCTCGGTATCGTGGCTCTGATGTGGGGAAGCACAGTAGCTACAATCTATCACGGATTTATATGTGATGTTAAACTACAAAGAATTTACTGGTCTATGGTACTTCCTCCCCTTCCCCTTCCATCTCCCCCGCTAACTCCACCCCCCAGATCACACTCCTCTCTCTCGCCCTAACCCTCTTCACCCTCCTCCCTCCCTTCTGCACCCCATTCTTCCGTCCCTATCGCACCCTCATGTATGCGGCCCTGGGTCTCTCGGCTGTAATTTTCATCGTTCATTCGATTATTATCTATGGCATCTCTTTGCAATATAAACGATTGAGTTTGGGTTGGATAGTAGGCATGGCGGGACTTAATTTTGTGGGGGCTTTGGCTTATAGTTTGAGGGTGAGTCTTTTATTCATTTCTGTTTTCGATTCTAGATCTTCATTCATCATGAAACTTGCACATCTGGGGTATTGAAAGTTCCCCAGGTTTGAAGTGATAGTTCGTAAAATTTGATCTGGAACATAGTTAAAGTCCCAATTCGAGTACAGGAGGAGAGAGGAGAAAAATGAATAAACACACAAACTAACACACCCTAGATCCCAGAGAAATACTACCCAGGCCGTTTCGATATCTATGGGAATAGCCATCAAATCTTACATTGTATGGTTGTACTAGCGGCATTGGCGCATTTTGCAGGCTTGGTGCAGAGTTTTGATTATTTGCATTCGGGGATTGAAGAGTGTCCTGCACGGTAAGGATGAAGTTTTGTTTGGGGGTGCTGGGGGATTGGGGTTGGGGGTTTTGGAGAGCTGGGGTTGGTTGATTTGGGGATTGGGTTGGATTTAGGGAGGTGATGTGGCGGTATTGGGGGATATGGATCGTGCCGTTTGGGGGTTTGGGGAAGGAGATGGAAGTGGAATAAAATGAATGTTCATTTCATTCCATCATTTGTGGTTACTGTTGTAAAGAAAGAAGTCTGCATACATACACAGACGAAATTAGATCAAGCCAAAGAATTTGATACAATTATCATTTATGATATTCCTAGTAAACTAAAGAACCAGGCATCTATTTCGTGTACGAAACTAGAAACGAGATGTACCGAAAACAACCACAAAAAGTATCTGATTCCTTTTCCTTCCTCCACGAATCTTCCAGTAGGATGAATCCGCATTGAGTCTTTTCTTTTCTCATCTTATCATGTATTGTTCGTGAGGAGTATTGTACAAAAGTCTTCTTCATTCCTTCTCTCCTCCTTTCCTCCACTCCATCGATTCGTATTGTATTGTAAACATCTTTTCCAACAACGTAAGATGCAAACGAGACGATCGATGCAAGCTCAGAATAGCCAGGTAGAAAGAGCAACCAGAAACCGAAATCCGAAAAAATGAAATAATCGTAGCCCAATCTAGTCGTATGCGAATGTATGTATGCAAGTAATCGATCAAAGTCCCTTGGACGCTGGCACCACACCATAAAACCACATCATCTCAAACCTTCCACTCCGTCGCAAACTCATGTACAACGCCCTTTAAAGCCGCCTCTGTATCTCTCAACCAGCGCTCAGTATCCTTCATCTCTTCATCCATGTCCTGAAAGATCTCCCACAGACCAGATAATGCGCGATTAACTTTATCTTTACTCTTTTGAACAATCTTCATCTTCGCCTCGGAATTTTCATCGGTCTTCTCGCCTTGCGTGAATTGTTCATTCGGTCCAAGACCCTTCAGACTCTTCTTAACCATATTCAAGACCCCCTCCACATCACTCTTCTCCATCTTCTCCTCCACCGCCTTGCGGAACCCGGTAACTCTATCCTCCATATATGAGATCTCAGCACGGAATTGATTGTTTTCTGCAGCGGGATATGCAGGATTTTGCGCGAATTTGACGACTTCCCAGTCTTCCTTGACACCATCTGTAGCTCTATCTCCCTGTCGAAAAACGTGTTGAGCTCCAGAATTTCTCGCATTTGCAGCAGCAGCACTCTCATCAATCTTAGAAACCGCAGCCATTTCCTCAAGTTCGTAGATACCCTCGATGACTTCCCACAGACCCTTAACCAAAGAATCTTTCTTCTCCGTGACAAAAGTTCGATGACACATAATACGATTGCCAATGACGATTTTAGTTCTTAGCAAATACTCCGAAGCATCGATACCTTGGCCCATCTTAAAAGGCTTCAACTTTGTGTCCTTTTTAAAGTTGCTGCAGTCGACATTTCCACTGAAGTTCTTTCCATCATTCATCTGAGCCTCGCAATGCGCACCTTCGAAAGGGTGTTGAACAGTAGGAAGAACTTCGGTGAAACCAACATTGTTAACACCTTGGTTGGCCATCATCATTCGCAGCATCATGACGCCGATGATGAGTTGGGATGCGACCATCACGAGGAGAGCGGTGACTTCGCGAGGGTTGAGACCGCGCTTCGGGAGGAGTGGGAGAGACATCTTTGTTTTGGTCATGGAGGATTGGGTGAGAGGTTTGTGTGTAGATCGAGGATTTATTGAGGACTTGAAGTGATTTGATAGGGTTGCTAAGCAGTGACTTTGGTTTCTTGTTCGAGGTTGGGTTTGTTTGTAATGTGCAAACAGAATTTATTGCGACAACTTGGAAAGCAACAAGAAGAAACAAGACAAGATGAATCTGTAACAATCCCTATCTTATCAATCAAATCAAAATTTGCCAGAGAAAGAAGTGCAAACTGGTGGAAGCCAGTACCTTAAATATTGTTGTCTTGTACTGTACAATTCGAATTTTGGTATGGTGGGTTGTGTATTGAAAGAAATTCGGAAAGCGAGAAAGAAGGCAGTAGAAAAGAAATCGAAAGATCTTCCAAATTCAGGCTGCCAACTTCGGGTCAGGTGGTGAGGGGGCCGAGCTGTGAAAGTGAATGTCAAGAGAAAGGGATGTAGTTCGGATGAGAGTTGAGAACTGTCATTCATGTAAATCTGATAATGCTGTTAACACAAGCTCAAGACATGTCTGATGGGAAAAGTGAAAGACGAAAGGAAAAGTAGAATAGATAACTCTAATAAGATATCAAAGAGATGAATTGAAAGACAATAATTAATATTAAATTTACAATATATAAAAACCCAATAGTAAGTTCCCAACTTCCAAAATATGATAGACATAAAACTTTTCGACATAAACACCATACCCTGGGTATCATAAGAATCAACATTAAAAGAAAGTAGCCAATTTTATCTCTCTCCATCTTTCCCTCTCAGTATGCCACCACCAATCCCTCTTCTTTCTATCCTTCGATTTTGAGTCTAGATCTATATTCCAACTTCCCGTACAACCATCACTAGACTTTGACTCGACTCCTTTTTCTAAAAATGTTTCGACACTCATGATAGACTCATCACTGCCTTCAATATCTGGCTTCAAATTGTATACAATCTTACTCTCCACTTTGCCAATAAAAGTTCCTAACTTGAACCTCTCGAGGAATTGTCCATCATCGTCCCAAATTATTATATCAAACTGTGGTGTTGTAGCAGTATCAATCCGAAGTTGAGCAGCATGTCGAGCGCTCAGTAAACTCATCATCTCATGTTTGCCGCTCCCGTCTATATGGGTTTCATATGCAAGCGATAGCGAGGAGGAATTGGAGGATTTTCCAGTCATTACACTATCACGACGCTCGCTCTGCCGAGAAAATATCGATTGGCGATTAGGTGGAGGTATTACGGGTATAGCGGCAGGCATAGTCGCCGCTCGATTCTGAGGGTTGCCAACTCCCATATGTCGATACTTGTCTCCTGGTAATTCAATTCTTGACCTTGGTTTGCAGAGCCTTTGGAGCATACCATTAAAGTCAGTCGGGGCACGGATAGACTTTAGATTGGGAAATCCGGAGAAAGTGATAGATTTAGCAAGGATCTCAGAAGCCTTGTCGTCATCAGGATTCGTAATTTCCCAGTGGAGGTGTTCGAGGGTGGAGGAGGCAAGATAAGGGTGTAAAAAGATATCATTCTGGTCATTGAGCATAGGGGAAGGACCCTGAGATAAAGAGAATGATTTGAGGCTCTTCAGGTGAGTGAAAAATCGAGCGAGGATGGCGAGTGATCGGAGTGGTAATGATATCAAAGACAGCGAGGTAAGATTAGCGGAAGTAGGTAATGATGCATAGGCTGCTAATCCATTCGAGGTTATGCCTGGAAGTGAATCGAGTCGAAGTTTTTTGAGAGCTGGAAGGGAAAGCAAGTTTTCATCATTGAAAGAAGTACGTGGGAAGTTCGATATATATAAATCCTGAAGCGACGGAAGACGTCGAAATATATCGGTGAATAAAGGTGAATCAATCATGCCACCGGGGCTACAATGAAGAACGAGTGTCTGCAAATGTGGCCAATTCGAATTAAGGCCCAAGAAATCGAGATATTGTTCAGAGCGTAAGGGGCCTGGTACAATAACAGGGTTTTCGACTTCATCAGATGCATTGTAAAGACGACGTATTGGACTTGGTTCGATGATCCAAACTTTCTCGACGAGTTTCGATCGTGTCCCCAGTGCATGGAAGAATTTCGTAAATTCATGATCGTATGGCTGATAGATTCCTGGTACGCGTTCTAAGTTTGGACATGCCATTATCACTGAAGCCACCAAATCCATGTATTCATCCTGATCTTGTTTCGTTTTGGCCGAGTCTGGCATTGAAGGAACTTTCAATGATTTAACGTATTTGGCGAGTTCGGGTTGACTTCGAAGAGTTCGACGAAGGAGTCTCAACCTGATTCCATGTTTCGACTTGTATTTTTTCTTCATATGCAAACTCGAATCACTTCCAACAAGCTGTATGTCTTCATATAGAATAACTCTTGCAGCACTCCACCATTTCTTGTTGCTCAATCCAAGACTGTGCAAATCCCGCATCCAACATGTTGCACAACTTAGGCTCCCCGCTTTCAGATGTGATTTTTTGAGTTCCCGCAGAATGACCAAAAGTATTTCTTCGGGAAGTTTGAGCAAACCCTCTCCTAAAGATGGCTGCGAGACAAAATTCGTCCAAGATACAGGTTCCTGCATCAACCGTTGAGGCTCGAGGAGGGTTGTTCGAACTGGTGGTCTGGGCTCAAATTCATATCGATTGGAGATTGGATCTGTTTGGGACCTTGTGGGTCCTACCTGAATCGTACTTCTTGATGCTGATTTGATTGAGTAATTGTTCGACACCGACGATATATCACTGGCCAAGCTGGATAAATCGTCAATTGAGGCACTCGTGCTCAATGGACTTCGAGGTCTTGAATCAAAGGTACTCGTACTTCCTGCCGATGCCGGTCGAGTGGTTCGTCGTGGTGATTGCATTTCCCATGTAATTCCTTCCCAAATGATAAGATCGTTTTCAGGAAGTTTGAGAGTATTATATGTAGGATAAGAGATTGAGGTTGTATCGTGTTGGCTGGATCTTCGCCGCTTCTTTAAGATGTCTCGATCCTTTCGGTTGTTTCTAACCTTAATGTGAGATGTCTGATCCTTTCGCAGACTACTGAGTGAATCTGGTGTTTGATCCTTTCGCAAACAATTAAATGAATGTGTGTGTGTTGTGTGAGATGGGTAGGAAGAGGAAGAGGATGAAGAAAAAGTCGTGGTTCTAAAGGAGAAAATGTAGTGTCAGCCATAACTAGCCATATCGCTGCAAATGATAAACCCAAGAACACGACCCTGATGTGCTCGAGTCTTTTCCGTTTCCGTATTCCCTACCCCATTTCGACGCCGTAAAAGAGTACTGATCGCGCGCCTAGGTAGTAGAAGATGCAGAATAAGATTAGGGTGGAGCGTTTATGTACAGGGAGGTGATCCCAGAAAATGGCTAAAGCGCAGAAACAGTAGAGGGACGGACGTAGAATTCCCCATTGGATACAAACGAACCACTGATAGAGCATAGAGGAATCATACTATTTTAAGGCACAGCCGCCTTTATTGCCTCCAAGTTCCAAGTGTAAGCTCCTTCCCTTTCACGCCATGGATGGTGGGTGAAATAAATAAATAGCACACCAAGATTAAATGCTACTATCGATCTGTAATAAAAGCATCTTGAGCCTAACTGAATGTTTCTGTGGAATCCGAATAGGAACACTGAACAGTGCTATGAGGCCCGATTATATAGCATCTTGATCTTGTTGTACTATTCAATTCGCTCACCAACTTCCAAGTGCTACTCCAAGTTCCAACTGTATTGTTACCTTGTGAGTTGGGAACTTGGGGCGGGAGTGAAATGAACAATGCAAGCCGAAGTTGGAGCCTTCTCGAAATAGGAGAAACAGTAGACTCGAGATGGAAGGAATTGAGAGATTGAACCTTTCATCTAGCCAAAGTGTAATAAAAAAAGAGAGTAATGGAATGGTATCTTTCGGTTTTCATACCTCGGATTTGAATTCATCTTCATCAGACAATGTATAAATCAATTCGTTATCTTCGTTTAATTTACAGGCTTCAGCAGGTGGGGAACGCAGACGTAGGTGCATGTATGGACGGTGGACCTCCTGAAGACCTTGCAAATGTCTCAATATCACAAATTCATCGATAGGCAAGGGACCATATATTGGCCTGTTCAACAATGAAGTAATATAAAATCCGGGGATCTAAATCTACCCCATAACAGCAGGAACTCAAAGTAAATATGAGCATCATCGTGTCTCTCAGCTTCTTCTTATATACATTCCCTCAATTACATCAGTAGTCACGACATCGACATCATCTAAAGACCCGCGTGGTCCATCTCTCACATCATCTAAATTGAAGCTGGATTCACCTGATTAGGAATCATGTTTCATATAATGAAGGATTCCGACAGTGTGGAAGACATCTCTCAATTTATTGGAGAAGAATTCTCATGTGAGCCACAGCGACCCCAAGAATCATTGAGTTTTCACTAAATCGAGCCCATCAATCACTCCAATGAAAAATGAGATCTGCTGCTTTGGGCTGCTGTGTTGCAGCGGGTGTGCGGTGTCAACATATGCCAAAGCATCACATTATTTGGCTAAAGTTCTGCCAATTATGCAGACGCTTTAGACGGCATGAGTTAGCACCCCAGCTTGCACAACAGGAGAATTGAAGATCAAACTGGCAATCTCTCCGATCATTAAAGTTTCATATTTTTACTTCCCACATAGATCCCGAATCACGGCCTGCACATATTTATTGATAATGCGTTTTCGGGTACAAGGCTGGCGTAAGAGGATCGAGCCGAATATAACTCATCGTCAGCCCCGAAAACACCACTACTAGGTAGTTCAGCTCAAGGAGGAGAACGCAATATTGGATTCGAAACCGAAGCACCTCGCATCACGTGTCGGTAATGTGTTTTGATCTATCTTGGGTCTTGGGCTGCATTCAAGTATGTTCTTGAAGAGGAGACTGGGGAAAATGCGGTCAATATTTAATGCCCAAGTTCGATTGTTCTTGACCATGATAGTAATATTGATTATCCCGTGAAGTCACGTGGAGGGTGTATTATGATTTGATGGGAAACTTTAAACTAATTTTGGGATCCAAACTCGATATAGAAATCATTACAAGTGATGCTTTATAAAAACACACTACATAAATACAGAGGACCTTACCATCCATCATATTGATCACATAATACTCTCATTTAACATGCATCCATTTTCTGGATGCATTTCAGAAATTGTGGATTGTCTGATCGATATCGTTCTATTATTACTACATACCAATCT
Organism: Botryotinia convoluta; assembly: GCA_004786275.1. Classification (NCBI taxonomy): domain Eukaryota; kingdom Fungi; phylum Ascomycota; class Leotiomycetes; order Helotiales; family Sclerotiniaceae; genus Botryotinia; species Botryotinia convoluta. The sequence goes on along the minus strand of PQXN01000100.1, from coordinate 75,470 downwards.
CAAAATAACCTGTGTTATAAGGATATCGAGATGAAATCATATAATACAAACTATTCAACAGTGCAACAGTGCAACTTGATACCAAGGTTATTTCAGAATTCTATACTGTTTATCCCGTGTTTGTTTTGTCCTTCGGGAGTGTGAAGTGGTGTGTTTATGGACATTTCCTTCCCTTTCTAATCTTTCAATCGGGCGACTTTCAAGGACACTTCTGAGGCAGCGCCGTCTGTAAAAATGGGATGGGTAGGTATAATCAGGACTAAAACCCTCAAGACTTTGCGGCCGTCGACATGCTAGTGGGCTTGCTTGGTTCCTCCTTCCTCCTTCCTCCTTCCTCTAGCCTTCCTGCTCTCCTCTTTCCCTTTTTTTTATCTCCTCGTCGTCTGAATCACCATAAATATTAATTTTTGGTCGAGCATCATGAGTTCGTCCACAAACAAACTTCATTAGTATTCGCAGTTGCTTCTACTACGGCAGGCGTCGACCGATAAATAAACATAACTTTACTTATTGCCTTGCGAGCATCAACAGACCAAAGATGCAATCTATCTTTCAGCACTTATTGCATTTTTTAAACGACAAAAATGGCCAAATTAAAGAATTCTCTAGCAAGTCAGCCACGAAAGTCGACATCTCTTACCACGTTCACCTTATTTCCGAAGCTTTTCCCAGAACTTCGATCGATGATCTGGGAGCTGGCGATCTTCAACGACCCCAGAAATATCATTATTGGGAAATATCGTCCATGGAAGAAACGAGAAGGCCACCCAAGATGGAGCGAAGACTTCGGATATAAGTGCACAAGCACTGTACCGGCGGTCCTTCGTACTTGCACGGAAGCTCGCACTGAAGGATTGAATTATTACAAGCTGTTGGAGTGGGCCCCGGAAATTTCGAAGGGAAAAGAGCGATTGGTTAAAGTACCTGAGCATCCGGCCAGAACGTACATAAACTGGACAGTTGACAGGATCGTCATAGACCACGTCGAGGATTTTTGGACCAATAGTATTTGTTTCTGTGATTATGAGGTTGGAAAGGTACATAACTTCAGGAAACTCCATGATGATGACCGGAGTTCTGCATACGATCTTGCCCAGAAATTAATCGAGAATGGCGTGAAGTTTTTGGCGGTCGATACGGGAAATGATTCGGATAAAATTGAATTCTTTTTCGAGAGCGTCTATCCCTGGGGATGCCCGGTAGAAGAACTAATCTTCTTCAGTTCTGGACAGACGAAGTTCATCTCTAGATTTCACCGACTCTGGGGGGCTAGACAGATATTGCCGTGGAGTACCTTTCGTCAACCGAAAGTACGAGATTCTTCGAAGGAGCCCACGTTAGCCTATAAATTTCTAGTTGACCGTTTCAAAGTTCATGGAGAGGGACGAGGCGTCATATTTCCACACGATGGGGAAATCCCGCAGGCGGCTGGACAAGAAATGCCGAAGCTTGTAACACCAATGGGACTCGGAGGTAGAGATCTGTCTGGACGAATCTTCTCACAGTTCCGGATAATCAGTCGCCAATCGCGCAATTAGTGAGGGGTGATGATATTCCGGTGGGAAGCAGAATCAATGTGATTTCGATGGACAATGGGTCTTTAGCGTAGCATGCGGATTAGTTAGGGTAATGATATTACAATATTAAAAGGACAGAACATGAAGACTCGTCTCAACATGGCAGCGACTGTGCTTGCAATACTACCACCAACGGGGACATTGATCACAACGAAAAGAGGTGCAATTTTAGAACTACCGAAAAGCAGTCGATGAATTTCTTATTCCATGTCTTGGAGTATTTGTTTGGACACCAACCAAACATTACGAATCTTGGCTGGATCGTTAGATCAACAAACCCATCGCAGGGAAGAATTCAATGGACAACGCTAATATCTTAGATGGAGCAGATACAGCTATTCTATTGCTGAAACCCCCTAAGTGTGCAATCTCCAGTGACAATGTTTGATTAAAATAATTTGTTGCTTGAAGTGGTTGATAAGATATATATCAAATTGATATCCTCTCTAAACCGCCATCACAAAATCCCAAAGCCCAAAAACACCCTAGAAATTTTTACCGAACGCACTAAATCGCCACCACCCAACATTCCCTCGCGATTCCTTACCAAAGAATCCGTGATACCAAAAACGTGATATATTCTCCTTACATTTCTACAAATAAAATGCCCAATCGTCTAAAAACATTAAAAAGAAAGAGATGACAAGTACCACCGAGCACAATGGCGTCGCTCCAACCAACCTCGCCTTAGAAATAAAGTCCGTCAATCACTCACCCATCCCTCAAACTCCCCCTGATTGAAAAGCACCAACTAACTGGCCCTCTCCCAGTCCCCTCACTCTCTTCGACATCGCGAAGAAAGAAAAAAGACCTCTCTACACCTGTGCGCCTATGGTCCGATATAGCAAAGTAAGAGTTCTCTGTTCTATCACCGCATCTCGACTGATGAGACATAGCTTGCTTTTTGTGAAACGGTCGCGCAGTATGGAGTTGATCTTTGTTGGACCCCGATGGTATGTTATTTTTTCGTCTGGGGGATTTGGGGATGCGGGTAGGATATGAAGAGAGTTGTGCTGAGATGAGATGAGAGCAGATTTTGGCAAAAGAATTTAATCGCAGTGTTTTTGCACGTGATTCGGGTGAGCACGTGGTTTTTATTGTGTTTCGATGAGAGTTGAGAGTTGATTTTGGGGGTAGAGTCAAGTGGCTCGCGATTTGGGGGTGAGGATTTATTGATAGGTGAAGGATTCTGGGTCCGTCTATTTGATCGTGTTTGGGTCAAGGTTGGTGAGTATCAATCAGCGGCAACAGAGAAGTCTTTGTTCATATTCACGATATCATGTGGAACTCCCGCTGTTAGCATGCATTGCAATCAAAGTGCGGAGAAGCTATATGAGTTCAATTGTATAGAAAATATCATCGAGATGTGCTAGTATGCGCATTTGCATATTCTCTAGCAGCAAAGTTGCATCCGGCCCAATTTGGATACACAACTCCCGACAACCACTCTCAAACTCTTTCTCGCAGGCTCTTTCCCACTACCCCCCACACACTAATTTTAGCCCCTAGATTTCACAACCTCCCCCACCTCCGGCCCAACCATCGCCCAATTTGGCGTCTGTTCCCCCCTCGAAATCTCCCGCTCAACCACCCTCCTCGCCCCCTACGTAAACGGCGTAGATATAAACTGCGGATGTCCACAATCCTGGTCCTGCGCCTGTTCCATCGGCGCCGCATTAATGCACAAACGGGAACTTGTCGCGGAAATGGTCAAGGAAGCAAAATGTGCATTGAAGAGAGATGGGTTTGAGGGAAAGAAAACTGTTAGTGTTAAGATTAGGATTCATCGGGATTTACGGTATATATTTTTATCTTTATTTGAAGGAGAGACAAGGAAGCGGGAGGATAATAGCTAATACCACTGCCAGAGAAACAATAGATTTCATCAAAACCGTCCAAGACGCCGGCGTAGACTTCATCACCATCCACGGACGCATGCGCTCAACCCCCTCCTCACACCCCGTAAATCTCGAAGCTATAAAACTCCTCACAACACACACCACCGTTCCTACCCTCTCTAACGGCGACATATTCACCCTGTCTGACGCCTTCCATCATACCTCGCACACTGGTGTCTCTGGCGTTATGTCCGCCCGCGGACTTCTCGAGAATCCCGCCCTCTTTGCCGGTTACACATCTACACCCTGGGAATGCGTCGATGTATTTATGAATCAGGTGCTCAAACAGCCTATACCGTTTAAACTGGTGGTGCATCATCTGAGCGAAATGTGCGGCACGGATCGTTCGCAGAATGGGGGGAATAATGGATTGTTGGGGAAGGAGGAGAGGATGAGGTTGATGGAGTGTAGGGATATGGTGGATGTGATTGATTTGATGGATGAGGTGAGGGGGTTGCGGAGGTTATAGATTTACAATGTCTTCTTTTATGTAGATGGAAATGATGGATGAATATTCAAGGTTTAGAAGGGTCTTCATTTTTCCAATGTTGTAACATGTATTCCATTCATTATATTCTACAACCACAAAGAAATTGCGGAGTATCAACTGATCTGTCTGATGTCTTAGATACAAGAAGAGCTAAAGAGAAAAACGGTAAACTAGAAAAGAAGAAAAAAGAAAAAACATAAGCAAACCGCGAAGTCGCACGCTCGGGGTATCTTTACAAAACCATATCAAACAGTACCTTCATCCAACTCCCCATTTCATAATTTCCTGTCCTTTCTAGCCTATAACACCCAAGGTCGAAAAATCATCATCCTTAGTCCAGAAACTTCCCTTATGCGGATCATTATCAAATCAATAATTTCCGCAATATTCAAGCCGATCTTGTCCATTTCTCCCTCGCAAACTCTCGTCTCGTATCGGAAGAACCACCTCTATCGCCACTTCCCCTACTTCCCCCCATTCTACTACCACCTCTCAAGCGACCTCTCTCTTTCTCTCTTACATGCGCATTTTTATAATCCGCCTTGGGCTTCTCGGTGGGAATATCCGGCGCCCAATTCCTCGAATCTGCACCCTTATGGCCATCTGGAAATGACGCATTGACCGACATAGTTCCACCCTGACATCCATATTCTCCTCTCTCGTGCGCAAATCGTAGACCTTCCATCGAAACTCTCCATCGCCATTCCGTGTTGATTTCTGCAAGAGAAAATTGATTCTGGGTTGGAGCGCAAGGTGTGATGCCATTAACTGCAAATCCTGTTTTCCAATCTTTGGCGCACCCCCAAGAGTGAAAACGGGTTGTGGTGCACTTGGGGACGGGACAATAGTGGTTTGATACTGCAGGGTAGGGTGCAGGTTCGGATTCTGAGTGGATACGGAAAAAAGAGAGGGAATGGAGACAGGTACCTGGAATATGTACGTATGGACATTGTTGGGATTGATTGATCGGGGGTTCTCTGGGTGGGTAGTTCCAAGGCCAGTCGCTTAGAGGAGGTGGTCGGAATAAGCAGCCATTCTCACTTGTGAAATCTGGGCAGATGCGCTGAAGCATACAATTTGGCATTGGGCATTGAAAGTCGGGAGAAGTCAAAGAAGAAGGACATATATGACGGTGGGTTCGCGGAAGCTGCAATTCAACTCTCTTAATATCATCTGCTGTGGCTGTTGCAGGAACAAAGTTCTTCAACAATAGCTTTTGTGAGTAGGCTTGTTGTTGTTGATAGGTTGTTTGAACATTGAAGACCCTTCTCCGAGGACTGGTGTTTGTGCTTGTAGCTTTGAGCGAAGTGTTTGCAGACAATTGTTTAGTCGGTGAGGTAGGAGTAGACTTGTGATCTTTTTTTCCTGGAACAGGTATTCGCAGGAGCGGTTTATCTGCCAACAAAATATCATCAATTCCACCAGTTTCATCTTGATCTTTCACTGGAGTTGACGAATACGGAGGATCCTGGATGATATCCTCCTGTTGAATATCCGAATAAATCAGAGAATTTGATGAGAGCTGAGATGAAGCCATGAAGTAGGGCGACGGTGCGTGCTGAAGGAATATTGGCGTCGGTGGCTTCTGGTTGTATGCGTCAGAATGATTGTAAGAACCAATTAGAATATTCCCAGGGCGATGTGTAGACCAGGTTCTCGATCTGTTGAGCAATGGGTGAAATTTAACCTGTGTAGGTGGGGCACGGCTTTGTTCTACTATAAAACCTGGTTGTTGAATAACTGAATACTTCAATGGAGATGGGTTCTGCATAGCAGGTGCTAATGCAAACGGAGGTACGAGAGACCTGAGATCTGAAGCCACAAATTTCGACGGAGCGAAAGGCTTCTGCAGGACACGATTAGCAGTTTTTCTCCTCGGAAGACATCAGCAGATCAAAACTTACCGCGTCAGGATTGAACTTGGTAGCTGATTTTAGAGGTTCCATCTCTTTGAAAGTGGTAGCACGTTCCTTCTCAAAAGTCAATCGTGCTTCTCTGTCTGCTGCCTGCTTCATCTCAAATGCTAATCTCGCAAGTCTTTCCCTCTCTGTTAAAATCTCAATTTGCCTCAAAGTGCTCAGATGACTATTCACGATATCTTGGATTTCGTGGGGTGGCGCACCCTTTGCTTTGTTCATAACAACAATGCCATGCATCATGTGTTTGATGGCGTGAATAACTCTATGTGGATCATTTACGACGACGTCCCATAAAGGTAAACCTCCTTTAATGTAAGAAGGAGTATCATGACGTTCTGCCTCGCATAGTTCTTCAACCTCCATATTTTTGGTCTTCATGGGTTTTGGTGAAGCACTGTAATTATCACTCCCTGACTCTGCTGCCACAGCTGGAAATTGAAATGGAGGAAGAACTTCTTTCTGTGAAGGGCTTGATGTTTCTGTTGCGATGAAATTCGGGAAAAGCACGGTGGATTCATTGTCAAATTCTACGTCTTTCGACATAGTAGTATTGTCTTCTCCATTTTGAGTCGGTGAGTCCCAAGGAGTATTGGCATCTTCTCCATCAACAGCCGTTTCACCAGTCTCGGTAGATAGAATACTCATACATTCTGCCGTGCTGGGCGATAAAAGTAGGTTTTCTTTTTCGCTGACAGAATCACCTTTGGGGGATTTCATTTCTTTGGTGGGCGTAACAGGAAGAGGCGGAAGTGTAGAATGATTTATTCGTTGAGATGTTTTTGATACTTGCAAAGCAAATAATGATCCCCAATTAGGTGGGGTGGCGATGGGTTTTTGAGTGGAAAGTTCTGGGTTGGATGAAAGTGCAGGGAATTCTTCAGTATTGTTTAATTGAAGCAGACTTATTGAAGAAAGACTTTCTTCGGCTGGTTCATTGTCCGAATCCATGGTGAATGTGCAAGTTGTCGGATGATGTGGAGGTTGTTCGGATTCAAGTTGACTGCAAATGATAATGAGTTGATTCTATTCAGCATCAAACGTATCAGTAATGTAACTGACACAAAGCTTTATTGATTGAAGGGATAAACGATGAAGACAAAAAAATTGATAAATGAATGTACAAACCTTATAATAAAAGTAAATGCAATGCAAGTGATTGTTTGGTATCTGATGTTAAATGTGAGCTGCACGTGCTCAATTGTCCCAACAAACTCTTGATCTGCTGTATAATTTTCAATCTCAGTGGATGAAAGAGTATATCTAAAGTCCATTGAATCATTAGTAAAAGAATCCTTCCCTTTCAATGACAATATTTATCATGTAAAACTACTTGTGATGGTGTCAAAAGTGAAGACATGAGATAAGCATACACTTTCTCGAAGTCGTATTTCCTAAAGTCTTGGTCAGTCCTTAAACTCGGGACACAGTGAGTGATTCAAACTTACAAACCTCTTCTTATCTTCTGCTGAAAGCGACGACGATGTAAATAAAGAAAATAGCAGTTATAGTAGACAAGACAATCATGGAAGTTCGAAAGAATAGTGATTTACGGCCAAGGTTGCTCCAACTTTCGAATTGCATATTGGGTACTGAAAGGGTTTCGAATATATTAAGCTTTTGTTGAAATGTAGAACTTTGGGAGGATGGAAAGAAGTTGCCTGGCAATTCGGAGTATATGGTAGCTGTCTTGAGGGTTGAAGGTGGTGATGAGAATTTGTGATGGAAGAGAAGAAGCTAGATCGAGAAGATTACATGATATATTGAAATCAAAACAATTGAATTACTAGAAGAAATTACCGATATCTTCCATTGGATATCAAAGCGAGCACCCAGATGGTCAACAATAAAAAAGTTGAGATAATACCACCTAAGTGATGTTGGTGCTTACAATAGTACATGCCTCAAGGCATAAAGATCAAAATCATATTTATGAATATCTAATACCCATCACTTTAAGTAATCCATGAAAGCTTGTAGTTGAATGAATGTGTTGATTTGATAGGAAGCCAGCCATAGCTTGTGTTGAAATGCACATAGATCTTTTAAGCTCGTTATTGGAGAAACCTCTGAAGTGATGGTATTGTGATTTGCTGTCAATGAGGAAGGCACAAAAGCATTGGTCAGCTGACACCAATCATAAATAGCCTTGTTCTTGGGGGAAGAGGGCATGGAGGATGGTCAGTACCCTTCTCAGAGTATGAATGTATAAGTATCCAGTATGTGTATAACCAATGGAGTATGAGCGAATCTATTGGCATTCTATGACTGACTCCCCCACGACCTCCTCTCACTGTTTCACCGAAACTCAACATCCACAGCTTTCATACTAAAATCCATGACTCTTCTTTGTGTCATCCATTCTCCTCTCTTGATGCTGATATCGGGTCCATTTACCCATCGTAAATTGATTCATGTTACCTATATTACTCACCATCAACTCCAATATCAAGAGTACTTTCTCCTTTCATAAGCGCTCTCTCGTCTGGCCTCAAAGTTGCGAGGGTTTGCAAAGAAAGAGTATTTCAACAAAGTAGAATATGGAAGACTTCCGTCCAATCACCACTTGGAATTGACAAAAGATTCTTGGGTGAGCTTCCTGTCATTTGGAAAATGTCGTCTGAGGTGGAGACGAAAATCGCATATTGCTTAGATATATGGACCGGAGATCATAACTAAGATAATCACGACACTTCACAGTCAGTAAGTTGAAATCATTTCATTCAATAAAGTATCACATAAAAGTATCCGCAAGTAAAAGGTCATATATGGGAAGTAGTAATATGAAATAATATTGTTAAACATGCAGCTCTTTCGAGCGATGAAATATTGTAGAAATTTGAAACGCCTTTTTCCTTCCCATCACAACAATAAGCACCTATGCTGAAAATTGTTTCCCAAATTTATCAATTGTAAATTTCATACATGTCCCGAAACGGAACAAATTGAAAATACCCCAGAAGCTCGCAAATGCGATAATAGTAATGTTAAGAAAATTCGTTGTCTTCGTAAAAATACTCTACTCAATGGCGCTAGCAGAAGAATCGCCAACGACTGGGTTCATGGAATCGCTCCAGTTCATTCTGAAATCGTCACCCAATTGCTTTCTCAAAGCAGTCTGGACGGCTTCCAAAACATTGTTGAAGACACCAAAGTTGGCTGGGTTCTCCTCATCGTTCTCACCACCTTGGAACACACCAGTGCGGACCAAGCAAGTGTTCCAGCCATAGTTGTTACCACCGATGATATCAGATGCTGGGTTGTCACCGATCATGTAGATGTTTTCTGGCAACTTCTCCTCTCCGTGGATAATCTCCATCCATGATGCCATGATCTCATCGGCATACTTGTAGGTGGCCAATTCAGGCTTTCCGTAGACAACACGCTCGAGTTCAACTCCGGTGATGGACTTGTAGATGGCCTCGAGGGCAATACGGAAAGTACCTTGAGACATACGAGGGAATGGATGCTCGCTAGGGCACAAGAGATCTCCTTGAGAGAAGTAGATTGGGATACGTTGGGAGACAGGGTCCTTGGCACGAGTACCGAGAACACCATCTTCAGATTGAAGAAGATCCATAATAATTTGGAGATCGGTGGCATAGTCGCGGGAATCAGAGAAGACAAGGATAGCATCAATCTTGACCTTGCTGAAATCTCTTGGAGTAGATGTAGCACGTTGCTCAGCTGTGAAGAACTCTTTGAGTGGGGAGATGGTAGGGATAGAGGCTACAATATCGTTTGGTACGACGATATCCTTGAATCCGTACAACTTGGCGACCTCTCGGCACTGGTAGTTCTCACCACCAACAACCAGGACAGTATCGTAATATTCAGCCAAAGCGGACATAGGAGTGTGGGATTGAATGAATTGTTCGGTTGCAACAGGGTTTCCGAGAATCTTGGAGAGCTGAGCACAACGAGTTGGCTCAACCTTTCCGGAACCGTTGGTCAAGAAAATGTGTGGGATCTTGATACCGAGCTCGTTGTCGCCGTTCAAGATCTCCAATGCCCTCTTTCCTTCTGGGATCAAACGATCACCGTGGACGAGAACACCATCAATATCGAAAGCGAATGCCATGTTCTTTGCAGCTTCAGTCTTGATCTTGGACATGTCTTGAACTTGCGAAGAGAGGATCTCGCGGGTTGGTTGAATGGCTGGCATTCCAGGTCTTGAAGGTCTATCTTGGGTGACAACAGATGAGAGACGAGATTGACGCTTTGAACGGGGAATTGGAAGAGCAGCACCAAAGCTATTTCTTGAACCTCTACGTCCATTGGCTCTGTTCTCAAGACTCAATGAATGCATGAGTGATTGAGTCTCTGCGACGGAGGACCTTGAGGCTGGAACCTCAATTGGTCCAGAATCTTCATCTTCACCTGGAACCACCAAGCTGTGGTTGAAACCTGGAGCTGTTGAGCTTTTGCGTTCTGTTTGGGATGTGGAGGTTCCATTGGAGGCAGGCTGGGCTTGAGCAGCCAAATCGCTATCATCGAAACCAGGCATGGTGAAATATAAGTTTGTAAGTTAGGGGTATAAAATTTTGGTGTAGAAAAGAAGATTATCTGTATATGGTAACGGTAGTGAGGAAGAATCAGAAGTATAAAGTTGAGAATACAAATATGGCGTGGGGGCACAGCGTATATATCTGAAATTCAGGTTCTTGAAACCAAGCTAGAGAATGAGTAGGAATAACTTGTTAGGAACTGACCTTGTATTGATGCCGACACCAAAGGAAGTGAGCTCATAGCACTGCAGGATTGGATCCGTATTTGCAATGAAATATCGTCTTCAACTTGCCGAAAAGCATGCACCAAGATCCACAATCATGATCCGTCAAAGTATATTGAAACATGAATACCTGTACTTCGTATGTATCTTCAAAGCCGCCTTGGCCGGCGCGGAAAAGTTTTGTATCAAAAGCGGATCCCGTTGACCTTATCCAGGCTGTCCTTGTCATGGGTGGAATTACGTCTGCGAATGAAGTCAGGTAGTTTTCCAATTTTGAAAATTTGTGCTTCAGATAATGCAATAATGTGGGTTCATCGGATAACCTAGTAGAGGGAAGGCTGCGAAAGTTTGTATTCATGAATTGCGTTTGGGTGGATAAGTTGTCAAGGGAAAGGGATCCAGCATGACGTCTGAGGGACCACATTAAAGAATATGAGGTGAGAATAGACACACCGTAGTATGTCCGATTAGTTGATTATTTATACATACACGACGGGTAGTTTCTAAAGCGGTAAGGGATTGATCCATATTTCTTCAGTGTGCTTCATTGACTCTTACCATATCTTACTCATGCGATGTCGATCAATATTGAAGGATACCTCATAAAGTTTTGGCAGGAAATCAAATTGACTTATGCGTTGGCTCTAATTGTTGTTCTTCATTTCTTTGTTGTCTTGCTTGAATAGATACGTAACCCGAATTTGACACAGTATGCTGGTATCATGTTGATGAAAGATATCATGCTTCAGATGATAGAATGTTGCACACATTGTATGAGAGGGTGAGGATATATTTCTTGGTCCCGGGGGTTGCTTTAGTTGATGAAGGGGCGGAAATAAGGTTTGCCAGTGTCTTGGCGTAAGCTCTGATAAGCCTTTCTTCGGCTTAGTAAGCAGTATCTTGTCAGAGCTTCCAAGCAAATCAAAGAAAAAATGGAATGAAAATTTGGTCCACTGGTGGTCCAATTTCTCAAGCCTTGCATATCTAGGTATTTTTCTCCCCGAGATTTCCAACTGCCACAGCCTTGACTACTAGCCTTGGTAGCCTTTTGAAACCGACAAATATTCTTCCACATGTCGCCGTTTCTCAGACAGGAACACTGCAAGGAAGAAAAAGGAAATTTTACCAGCGGCTTTTCCTTCATATCAGCATCGATCGATCTACGGCCCTTTTACCACATTTGCTACAACTTCCACTATACATTTACTATTGCCAAGCAACCCAAATAACAGCAGCAGTTACAACCCTCTTATTACGTAGACTCCTTCATCATTGATAATTTCATTTTCACTCGGACGCTTTCCTCAATCGCTATTTGTCGGTTTATACTTCCTTCCCATAATTGTGCCCACCACCATTATATCCACTCTCAGGACCCTGACTCAAGTGGGTTTTACATGACTTAGCACAATTTAGAAAGAAACCTTATGAGGGGCATGAAGGAGCATGAATCCGCATGATACGTCATATTCTGTTATGTTGAGACGAAACATCATATGCAATCAAATCATCAATCCCGAGTAAAAAAATCATGCAGAGTTTGTGCCATGACTAGAAGCTTCTGTTGATACATATTTACTTACATATTCTAACGGAGCTTACCTAGGAAAACATACAATTAATTCATCCCACCCTTTTCTGAAAACAAACATATAGAATTTTTTTACTTTCGAATTATACCCCGCTTCTTTACCCCTCCGACAGAACTCAGAATAATACATACATTTTTACAATATGGCAGCACCAGCAGTTACAGGTCCTTTGATCAAGTTGAACAATGGAGTTCAAATGCCAGCTTTTGGTTTCGGCACATTTGCTAGTGAGGGTAGCGTAGGAGAGACACACAAGGCCGTCGTGGCAGCCTTGAATGCAGGATACAGACATTTGGACTGCGCTTGGTTCTACCAGAATGAGAACGAAGTCGGAACAGCCGTTAAGGAGTTCCTTGCTGCCAACCCAAGTGTGAAGAGATCCGACATTTTCATTGTCACAAAAGTCTGGAATCACCTCCACGAGCCTGAAGACGTCGAATGGAGCTTGAAGAACTCATTAGAGAAGCTTCAAACCCCATACATTGATGCATTCTTGGTACATTGGCCAATTGCTGCAGAGAAGAACGAGGACAGATCAGTAAAGATTGGTGCTGATGGCAAGGTAAGCACCGCATTATATTCAATGACAACTGCAAGACCAGAATTCTAACATTAAAATAGTATGTCATCAAGAAGGATTTGACAGAAAACCCAGAGCCAACATGGAGAGCAATGGAGAAGTTATACAAGGAGGGACTCGCAAAGGCTATTGGTGTCTCGAATTGGACCGAGAAAGGACTTGAGCAGCTTTTGGCATTCGCTGAGGTTAAGCCAACAATTAATCAAATCGAGATCCATCCTTTCCTCCCACAACAAAAGCTCATCGACTACTGCCTTTCCAAGGATATTGTACCAGTCGCTTACTCTCCATTGGGAAGCCAAGACCAAGTTCCTGGTACTGGGGAGAAGGTTTCTACCAACAAAGATCTCAATGCCATCGCAGAGAAGAATGGTGCTTCGCTGGCGCAGGTATTGATCGCATGGGGATTGAAGAGAGGCTATGCCGTTCTACCCAAGAGCAGCAACCCAGGAAGAATTGCAGGTAATGCGAAATTGATCACTCTCAGTGATGAAGATTTCGCGGCTGTCAACAAGGTCGCAGAGGGAAGAGCGACAAGATTCGTTAACATGAAGGATACCTTCGGTTACAACGTTTGGCCAGAAGAGAAGTAATTTGGGATTTGAGCTGGTCTCACATTAGGCGTCAGGATACAATTATGTAAATTAACGATTGATAGAATGCCATGAAATGCAATGACGACTTTTTTTTTCAATACGTTCAGTCTTTGGTTATATCGAGGCTATCACTGAATATATGTGACTGTTATGCATCTTTGAAGTGCCATATCAGTGTACGGGAGATTATTCTTCTACCGGATGGACGTAATGAATCTTACAGGACTGACTGCAAGGTCCTATAACAAAAAGCAATTTATTTTTCAAATCCTTATGATATCGATTTATTATTCTTCTAACAAATCGTCGACATGGTGGGGTTGATTTCGATGTCCCATTTAGAAACCCTATCTTTGGCCTGATCACTTCCTTCAGTCATTCTTTTGAGCCTTTTGTACCGTCAAAGTACCAGCACATCGTTACGGGATATACCAGGGAGCTCGAAAATCTAGACCTTAGCCTTCTTGGTCCTTCAAGCAACCTCTTATCTCCCTCAGAGGATGATAGAGCAAGATTCCAGTGCAACATTGGTAGTCCCAAAAATTGCAGTGATATCGCCTCTCAACTGCGCAGTGCAATGGACGTTGGGTATTCAGGGAAATATCAAGAAGGAAACCGCTATATGCGGTTCGAGACAAGCATAAATTTCAAGTTCTCAACAGTAAATTTATAATCTTAGACAGTATCTATTCTACTTCACCAACTCAAACGCCAACATGTACTTAGTCTTCCAAGCCTTTGGCGTCTGCTGGACAGACATTGGATTCTTTCTAATCTCTCTACTTTCTCGACTTCAAATATTTTTCCTGTGGCGACAGAGATTCCTCTTATTGTCAGAATCTCATTTCAAGCGACACTACTCACTGTCACTATACAGAAGTACGCAGCTTCAGCTCACGATCATTCAAACTGGACTTCTGCCACTATTTCATCCGTCGCCTTCCACACAACGAGCCCACCATCACCGACCGATCTTGAAAGCACATCAAGCCCCTTGTCCCCGGTCCTCAATTCTACCATATACAGGAGCAACTTCAATTTCATCATTACTACTTTGTTCCTCTATCTTTATTCCTTCTTCCTATCCTCCCACCTTCATTCCCTCTCCATCAAGTTTAGCATCCACACCATCATTTACCCCCACAACAACAATTCTATGCGCAACCCTGCGCCCCACTTCCCCCAAGATTGGTATCACAGCCGGTATCCTTTTCCTATTGTGGGACTTGCTTATTGTCTCGGCTTGAAATGCTTGCTTCATATCAAGTAGAGAATTCAATTGAAACATGAAGGTGGGAAGGATGAGGAAAAAGGAAAAAGTTTCGAGGGTGATGGACAAGGGGAAAAGAGAGAGCTGGGAGAGGGACGAGGAGAAGAAAACTGTAGATGCGGATGAATGAGGTATGAAATAGAGGAAGTAGGGAGACCTCTGGAAATGAAACCAGGATTGAATCATGGTGCGTTGATTAGGTATGACATGTGTGCTGGATAAGTAGTGGATAGTGACCACTCGGAAAGGAGTTTGTGGATTGATCAATAATGAATTGGTCGTTGCGAACAAGAATCAATGGGGAAAAGGGAGTACAAGAATGAAGAGCGGATTTCATTTGGAATTTCAAAACTTATAATGCGTGTTTTTGATATCTCATAGTAGTCACCCTAATCATCACATATATGATACAAAACTATAAATGTCCATCCCAAGCATCTGAACATATTTATATACCTAGTTAGGTGCCTTTTCCAAAGTTTAATCCCACCATTTACACATACTAGGTTTCTCACATCCCATCTTCCTACATCACGTTATAAGATAAACACCATACAAAGTTCAAACCATCACACACCCTCTATCTGACCTCACAGTCCCGACCTACACATCTACCCATAATATGCCAATTCCAGAATCCCCATCTGACACTAAATAACACATTACTCAAGACTCACAATGAACGTACCCTCGGTCCCTCTACGATGCCCAGATTCCTCGGATGCTCATCTCTTTGATGTTCATACAGAATACAGAAAGAACACAAACATAATTCATTCAAATCATTCTATCCCACATACTTTCCAAAATATCTATCAAATCCACAACACCAGCTCAAACACACAGTCCTGCCTCCGTCAACCCACTTACCTCCATTCTCAGATCTGACATCTTCTGGAACATATAGTTCGAACTTGCAGTTCAAAATCCGAATAGGGGATGCAATGGAATGTAAATATTGCAAATATTCCCTCGATTCTCGCTATTTCAAGTTTAAGTATGTTTATAATACAATCCCTCGCTTTTGTATAATTTTGTTAGAAAGGCACATGCATATTCACTAGTACAGCTCACTAGCGTAATCTCCCACTTTATATAGTTTACCCTTAGCTATCTACAACCTAATAACATCATATACTTGATTCAACAAATTTATAATTTCCATAAGCTCTCACATAGATAGTAAGAGTTAGGTTACTTACTATGCAGCATAACTCATCTATGTACCTAGGTATCATCTGATGGATGGATTTTATTCAAGCTCATTGCACGACATCACATATTCTCTTGCATCAATTGAAACACGTTTATTTATTGGTGAAAACTGCGTACTCATTAAGTCATATTTTTCTGCAATGACTATGTGGTGTGTATCTATTCATTTTCTCATGTAAGATGTAAAACGAAGGTCCGACGAATCAAACAATTGCGCATGAAGGGAATCTGTTAACTACTAATTGCAATGTCGTTTATTGAGGAGCACCGCGTCCAGCACCTGCACCTCTTCCTGCTCCACCTAAGTTTCTAGCCCTGTTGATGTTGTTAGAGATGAATTAAAAAGGATGAGTATACAAGAAGAAAACACTTACATCTCAGCAATAGAAGGATCATTCATCAAGCTTGAAAGATCAGGCATTCCACCTCCATTACCACCAGCACCACCACCTCCACCAGCACCAAATTGATTGGCCATCTCGCGTATTCTAGGGTTGCTCATGAGATTGTTCAAAGCATCCGGGTTACTCATGAGGTTCTGAGCCATGCTCGCAAACATTGGGTTGCTCATGATAGAGCTCAAATCTGGCATTCCACCTCCACCACCTCCAGCTCCACCACCGAACATACCCGCCAAACTAGCCAAATCTGGCATTCCACCTGCACCAGCACCGGGCGTGCCTCTCTCAGCAACCTCATCATCTTCTCCCGTAGCATCTAATTCCTGTACTCTCTTCTTTGCAGTCTCAAATCCCTTCTTCATCGCATCCGATCCTCCATTTCCTTCATACTCAATACCCTGCTCATAAGCCTCCATTGCACCTCTTGCGTCCCCCAATGCGAACTTTGCGAGTCCCAATCTCGACCACGCCTTAGTATATTTAGGATCCGCATCAACCGCAGCCTCCGCATCCGCCTTTGCAGATTCGTGATCCTTTGACGCCGAATAGGCAGCAGCACGATTGCTTAAGAAGATTGGGTTGCCGGGGATAACAGCCAAAGCTTGCGAATACAAATCGATTGCCTTTTTATAATCCTTCTTAGCCATAGCTGCATTTCCTTGACTCTTCAAACCCTCTGCTTCTTTCTTTTCATCTGCGGTCGGTTCTTTGCCAGTGGGCTTCTCATCGGCGGATTTGGGAGGAGCGGCGGCGGCTTGGGATTTTCTCAGACTCTCATAGACACTGTAGATTTGGAGGAGGTTTTGGGTATCTTTGGGAGTGCCATCTGTAGGGTCAACTTTGAATGACTCGGAAATACAGTTCTGGGCGATTTCGATGGATTCGCGCTCTTCTTCGTTGAGAGTACCGTCGGTGAGGGAGGTGGAGAGGAAATCAATGATGGAGAGGGCGAGACGTTGTTTGGTGGTCGCCATAGTGGGCAAACTGGAGTTCCTTTTGGCTAGAAAACAAAGTTAGGAACAGGCTGATTCAAATATGCGTTTATAGGAATATGTCTGTAATTATCGATACGAACTTATAAGAATTACGTGTTTATTGTTCGAGGCTTTGAGTCGATTTATATGGCTATCAATGGAAGGTTCTGGTGATGGATCAATTTGGATGGTGGGGTCGCAGCTACTACGGTGAGTATACGAACCTAATATGCATTTGCGTTGTCTCTTCTGAATCAACATACAATTGTAAATATCAAACACTCAATCAACAATACTACAAAATGAATCTATCTATTCAATCATTCAATTTCTCATTAACTTTTGTTACATGCTCATTGATATCTTTTCCTCAAGCAAGTCTGACCTAACATATGAAAAGTGACTACTTCAATGTTCTCCTCCATTCTTCTCTACATTCTCCTCCAATTAGACATTGAACATACGTAGGTAGCCTGCTAAAGATTTAAGATGACAGTGTTAAGTATTATTGTTTGTGAAACCATTGCCTTACAGTTCTTTTTTCCCATAGCTCTAAGCAATTCTTTGAAAGAATGTTTGGGCAGTAACATCAAAAGAGCATTTATAGTCTTCATAAGTTTGTTATAGTGATACAATTACAAAGCCTCTATAGACAAACCAGACAAATCTGAGGCATCGATTGCCTAGAGAACACCAGATCGTTACAATGACCCCTGAGCCCTACCGAACTTTTAATTGTTTCCGTTCATGATGTCTGGATAACCTCCAAGACATTACCAACAATCTCACCAACGGTCATGCCAGACAAAAGCCTCAAAACTGGTATATCAACCCCCAGCTCGGTCATCGTCCACGCTCGGATGTCCACCGCAACCAACGAATCCACCCCGAGGTCAATCAGGGCTACATGCTCTGCGACAGGCTGATCGGATGGGAGATGAAGACAAGTTCGGATCTTGGTGGTGACACCATCTAGGAAAGAATCAGTATAATTGCTAATCTGAAGAAACGGTGCCCACTTACCCCGGACGATTACTTCTGCTTCATCAGTAGATTTAGACTCTGATAATTGAATTCGAATCGAGGCATTGCCTGTTTTCTTTTCAACTCGATCATCCTGGTGCAACGGTTTCTGCTCCCAGTAGCGCGAGAACCGAATATTCTTCATCCAAGCCGCATTCTCCGCTTTATCAGTTGAGATTTTGGGAATTCCTGCTGTGATAACAGGCATGGAGTTGCACTGCAGTCGACCAGCCAAAATCCCTTCAGCGAATAAGGCGTGTAGCTGTCGCTCACCCATGGGCAGACAGTATGCATCCAATCGTTCCATTTCCTGTGCCGAGTATGTTGATCGTTGGCGCTTCACATATCCAACATCTGTCATACGGGAGATCTGGATTACTGAGCCAGCCAGCTTGCGCTGTCGCCGGCGCACGATTAGTGCCTCGGATGCTACATTGGCGGCAGTGTAGGCACTTTGCCCGAGATTACCCAGTGTTGCCAGAACTGAAGAGAAGGCGATGAAAAATAGCAAGGGTTGGTCACCAACTAGATCATCTAGGTTCTGTAGCCCCCGTACCTTGGGCTCGACGACCTGACTGAATTCTTCTACAGTTGTTTTTTGGAAGAAATTCTCGCGCATTACCATTGCACCGCTGGCTATGCCATCGAGAGGGGGATGTTCGTTTGTGATGACGGTGTGTATCTCTTTCAAAGAGGCCGCATTGGTGACATCACTGGTACGGTTAGCTCTTGTATCAAATACTAGAAGGAAGCGGGGAAAATAGTTACATACCCTGCTAGAGGAACAATATTGACCCCATCATCCCGATGTCTGTGGACCCAGCCAGTGGGCATGCGAACTTGTCGACTGGTAAGAACAATTGTTCGAGCACCATGCAAGACCATCCAGTCGCAAAGAGACTGTCCCAGATCTCCCGTCAATCCAACAAGCCAGTATGTCCGATCGGGGCGCAGAATATGCTGTGATGTATCTACCGATTGATAACCAGCAAGGAGTGGGGTCGGGCACGACCAATTTACGATCGGGACGCTAGAGAACTCCTTGGGCTTGCGGTTGAGTAGCTCTGCGATGCTATACTCCGGAATTTGGACGGTAAAATCTAATTCGATATACTTCTGAACAGCGGCATGAGCGCTTGTGAGCAGCTCAGTCATGTCTTGTATTGGCTGAAGGGAAGGAATTGAAGATGTAGCAGTAATCGCCGAAGGAGATGTGAATTGCTGGCAATGGAGAGGCAGAGAGTCTAGCACTTTGGCTGCAGCATCTTTTCCTGAGAGATTGACGAAAGTGTCAATTCCTTTGGGCAGAGTTGATGTAATGAGTCGTTTTGGAGCCTGTGGATTACAGTATTGCCATAACGCAGTGGTGGCCAACTCCTTCGTTCCAGTCACATAGTGTACTTGAAGTTGTTTTGCATGCAAGTGGTATGACCAAAACTTTTCATAAGTCGCTGCATTAGAGTCACCGGCATAAAGCAAAACACGATTTCCGGGGGTGATTCTATCGACAATGGACTTAATCAATAGGTCGGTAGTCAGAAGATCTAGGTATTGAGGGTGGGTGGAGGTCTCAAGATCAACAGGAATTGAAAGAGATGTCGGGACAGTCAGAATAGATGACAAGGTGTCAGAAGCGGCGACAATCACTTCTCCCGAAAGGATGTCCACGCCTTGGTTAAGATATACTGGCAAATTATGGGGAGGTAGAGCTGCTAGTGCCGAGCGTGTCGTGCGGATGACACGAGAACTGCCTTGATAGGAGTGAAGGGGACCCTTTGCAACCAGCATGAAGTTATCATTCTGCCATTTCAATTCAGTTTCATCTTCATCCACATGAACCGGAGCGGTGATCTTCCTCCTCCAGCTGTTCAACCGGTGGTTGGCCGTTCTCAGAGGTTGTAGACGTGGAACCAGGACCCGATTCATTGCATCAATAACCATCTCAGGTTCCGTGGTCCAGAGTTCATCATTATCGCAACCTTTTGCCAGGCGTAGAAGATTATTTGCGATTAATGATGCCACCGTGTCAGGTTTTGCTTCGTGACTCAGGTCAATCATCTGCAGATGCAAATGAGGCATTTCATGTAACAAAGATCGAGCCAAACCAGTGGACAGCCCAGATGACGCATTTCCACTTAAATAATCATCCGTGACCCAAAGCATATGTAGAGCCGTTCCCAAAAGGTTTTGAAGCCCTCGCCATGCTTCCTCAGATGGTTGAATCTCCAGATGAGCCATATTAAGCACGGTAGTTCTTGCTGGCAAAGGCGTACCATCTATTTCAGCCAGGGAATTGAAATGAATAATGCGGCTCGCATGAGGAGCCAATAATTTCTTCAGGAGTTGCATGGTATCATGGGATGGAAAGCTGAGATCGGTGACGATGATCAAATCCTCCAGTATTGGCTCGCTTGATAAGAGTGGCTCACGGAGCAATTGAACCCGATCGTCAACTGCTTGAGAAACCATGACACTGATAGGCCATGTGATAGGATCTTTGAGCGGAGTGTGTGTGTCAACGCCGGAGAAGCCGGTGTTGGCTAGGACCTCCCGCCATGCCTCCAGCGAGACGGTTGGCGAATATCGTCGTCCCTCCTCTCGACCTGCCCACCAGCCAGTAAATCCTCCGAAAATCAAGCCCAAAGCCATTGGTCCATCCCCCAGGACCTCGGCAAGTACCAGAAAGCCACCAGGCTTCAGTAGGCGTCGGACTCGCCTTAAAGCATCACTAAGAGATGATGCCACATGCAGAACTGCGTATGCAACAACCAAGTCATAGGCACCTTCAATGAACCCTTGATCCATGGGATCTTGGTCGAGATCGAAGGTCTTAAAATCCATAAGATCGGCATACGTGGAGAATTGCTGTGCTGACTTCTCGAAGAAACCAACTGACACATCAGTGAATGTGTAGCGAGCAAGAGACGACCCTAATGCTGGCAGCACTGATCTTGTAGCACAACCGGTACCCGCTCCAATTTCAAGTACATTCAAACCTCGATGGCGATGCGAAATCTGGGAGATGATTTCTCCTAGAGGTTCCTCAGCTGGGGCGCAGACCATGCTATTCTGGTACCAGTCGCTTAAAGCATCATCCGCCATGAAGCTTTGTAGCATTGTGGTATCTTTCCTGATGACTGGAGGGAGAACCTCGAACGCCATCTTGATCAATCGAAAATCGATATCCTCAGCGGAGTATTGGCAACAAATCTGCTCAATCTCTTTATCTGTGTCAGATAGCCAAGATGGTGACGCATAAGGATGTTTTCCCACACGCACAGTTTCTTCGAGCCAAGAGCAGTAGTCCAGGAAGGCGCCATGATGAGGTTCAATTTCGATTGTTCGGATCCTCTCGCCTGTCTTCTGATCGATAAACTTGTGGCCGATCTGTCGAAGATAATACAATGACACTCTCTCCCATTCGAGAGTCTTTGTTAAAGTCTCAGGGGAAGCCCGGCGAGTACCCAGCGCTAGCTCGCCGTTAGGCTCAGAAACTCCCCATACTGTCTCTGAAAAGAGCACCAGGTCATTGTTCTCGGTAGCAGGCGACACAGGCATGGTGTGAAGTCCTTCCATCTGGATAATTCCTTGCCCAGAGAAGTTGAAAAGAGTGACATCCCCGCAAATACCGCTACTGTCGGCCTTGCGCAAATAGCTGTCTACGCTGAATGTCCCTTCACGCCCCGGGCAGGAGAGAGAAAAGTCCAAGGTCACCTGATCAACAGATACTGGCATGTAAAGATTCCACATACTTCCATCGCGATGATCTGTAAAGGCAGAGAATAGAACCTGAATAGCATTGTCTAGCAAGGCTGGGTGAAGAACGTATTCATTGTCCGCCGTATGGTCCCAGTCAATCTCCGCGATTGATTGTCCCAGAGATCGGCGAAGGCCGCGAACGCGTTGAAACAATTCTGTATATTCGTAGCCCAACTTGGCTAGATGGTCATATACTTTGGTATGGTCAAGCTCCGTCATGGTGGAGGAGAAAGGAGCTCTACCAGGCAAGAGATCATCAACTGGGGAGCCCATCTCGAGTATAATGTCCATAGTGGCAGCAGTGGAGAATTTCCCATCATCTTCTGTAGGAGGAATGTCTACACTCAACTTCGCCTGTATGACAGACTCTTCGTTCTGCGACACATTCATGGTGACAGTGATGTCGGCCCCTGAAGCTTCATCAATGCGAAGTGCTTTAAGAAATTTGACGTCCTTCAGAGTAACACTCTGAATGGATTGCCCGGCGGCGAAATGTCTACAAGCCTCCAAGGCCAATGCAATATAGCCCGTGGCGGGAAAAATAATTTGACCTTCGAGTGTATGGCCACTCAGCCAACCCAACTGGTCAATTCTCAAATCATTGGACCAACGATACGTTGTGCCGATGTCACCATCGCCGACCCTGTATCCTAGTAGGCTATTGACACGTTTTTGAGACGTTTGCTGATTCCAAATCCCTTTCGTCGGGCTTATTGAAGGTGGTGGTAGCCAGAAGCTATGCTGATGGTCCCAGGGATAAGTTGGGAGGCCAACGAGTGATGGCTTTGTATTTTCTAAAGCATCAAAGCGTGGAACTCTTGCACTTCCCAAATGTACCCACAAGTCCCCGACGCATTCCGAAAATGCCACTAGATCAGTCTTGGCTCGGTTGAGAGTGCTAGAGTATGGAGGGGGATTTTTCCGCACAGTTGTTATCGTCTGCATGGCCGGGGCCTTCAAAGCGGGATGAGGACCAACTTCTAGACAGAAATTGATATCAGGTTGGAGGGATACCGCATTCTGAATCGCATGATGGAACATGACTGGATTCACCAAGTTATCAACCCAGTAGGACGCTCCCAATTTGTCCGAGCCCACAGAAGAGATTGATTCTCCTGATTGGACACTTGAGTACCAGCAGGGGGCGTCGCTCGAAGGGCGCAATACTTCAACTTGACATTCTTCAAGCGAAGCCTGATATGCCGAGGAGCATTTTGACATATGATGTGAATGATATGCGGTTTCAACGTTGAGCATCCGGTTGAAGATCTTGCGGTTCGCTAGCCGGGCTTGGGCTTCCTCTATGGCATCTGCATCACCGGAGAGAGTTACACTAGATGGAGAATTTATAGCCGCAAGGGATAACCGGCCCTGGAATTCGGTAGCTGCTAACAATTCCTCTGCTTCATCCTGGGACAGTCCTGCGGCCAACATCCGACCCTCCTGATCAGATGATGATATGAATCGGGCTACATGTAGACCTCGATAAAACGCGATTCGAATAGCGTCAGCTGAGCGTAAAAAGCCGGCGAAATATGCTGCGGCAATTTCTCCAGATGAATGGCCCACGACTGCAGAGAATGAGACACCACAAAACTCCTGTAAGAGGTGACCAAGCATTAGCTGGATGGCTGTGCAGGCAGGCTGGCAAATTTCAGGAGTATTAATTCGTGATTCCTCAGATGACTGCTCCAACTCCTCTCGAAGACTCCATGTCGGGCGATCCCCTTCCGGAAGTGATTGCAAAGACTTGTCTAAATCATCAAGGAAGACAATTAGGCTAGGATGAGCAGCCAAAAGCCCAATTCCCATCTGGGCCCACTGCGCACCTTGACCGGTGAAGATGCCGAGGATTTTCGATTCCTTCAGCGGGGATAGATATCCAATCACTCCTGATTCAAGCGAACTCTTAATAGCTTGTTGAAGAGATGCGATCGAAGAGACGGGAAATTGAACACGAACGGGGAGAAGAGATCGACGGGATGCCAGCGTGGAAATTAGCTCGGTAGAATCAATGGATGGGTTTTCTTGTAGATATTTTTCATACTGTTTCAGCATTGAAATCAAAGATTGTTCTGAGGCAGCAGAAAACACATAAGGAAGGGAAGAACCACTTGTTGGTAACAGGGATGCCTCTCGACATCCATTTTCAGCTGGTAGCGGCACAGACTCCAGGATGACATGGGCATTGGTTCCTCCAAAACCAAAGCTATTGATGCTTACTCGACGGGGAGTATTGGATGCCATCGTGGGCCATGGCTGTGCGCTAGTAGCCACGTTCATGTTGGTACAATATGGTGCGACCTTTTCATTCAATTGTTGAAATCCGAGATTTGGCGGAATAACGCCGTGCTGTATGGCCAGAGATGCTTTTAATACTCCAGCTAGTCCGGCTGCTCCTTCTGTGTGACCGATGACAGTTTTGATGCTGCCGACTAACATATGCGCCTCATCGGGCTGCGATGATGTGAGTGAGAAAGCCATGGCTAAAGCTTCGGCTTCCAATGGATCCCCCGCTTGAGTGCCTGTACCGTGGGCCTCAATATATTGTGGTCGGTCGGAAGGCTTTGTGGGATCTAACCCTGCTCGATGATAAACATCCCGAATGAGACTTGTCTGAGCAGATGCGCTTGGCAAGGTAATTCCACTAGTTCGTCCGTTATGGTTAACGCCAGTCTCTCGGATAACACATTGTATATTGTCACCATCTGCCAGAGCAAGTCGGAGCGGTTTTAACAGCATGGCGAGAATTCCTTCGCCCCTGGCATAGCCGTCGGCATTGGAATCCCACATCTTGCAGCTTCCTGTGGGGGAAAGCATTCCCATGTTGTTAAAACCAATAAATGGGCGACCATCAAGAAGCAAATTGGCCCCTGCTGCCACAGCAAGAGTTGATGAGCCACTCCGCAACTGCTGCACTGCATGGTCTAGAGCTACCAGGCTAGATGAGCAGGCAGTATCAACGGTAACTGAAGGCCCGTGCCAATCGAAGAAATATGAAATCCGATTCGACGCCTTATTTGGGGCAGTGCCGGTGATATGATATTTGGGGATAGTTATGTGATCTTGGCTGCTGAGTGAGAGATAGTCGTGAAACATCACTCCCGTATAGACCGCGGTATCAGAGCCGCGCAGTGTTTCCACAGGAAGTCCCGCTTCCTCTAGAGCTTCATATACTGTCTCGAGCAATAGTCTGTGCTGGGGGTCCATTGCTTGTGCTTCCAATGGACTGAGACTGAAGAATGATGCATCAAATTCTCGCACATCTTGTGAGAGAAAATACCCTCGCGGTATGGATTCATGGCGTGAGGCAGAAGTTCGATCCGGGGGGAACTCCTGAGAAACATCGTAAGGAGTTTGAAGAAGATTCCAAAGTTCAGAGGGAGATTGACATCCTCCGGATAGACGACAACCACTACCGATAATGGCAATGGGTTCATTCATACTGAATTGGAAAGATGTTGAAATCAATTGATGAGGACAAATGCGAGAATGTCCGTATATAAAGTATTTGATATGGTTGAAAATTGCCCAGTGAACTGGAACACACGGTATGGGATAATCCCATCTCAACAATGGTGTACGGTAAAACCCCGAATAGCATCATCTCATGTATTGATGCCTCGACAAGCATGTGACATGACGAACTAGCATCATCGGCCCAAAACTCTATGCTAGTACCAAGGTACGAGATACAATGAACAGCAGTGAACGGAGCCCAAAATACCGAGAATCCGATTGCGATTGAAGTCATACGAGATGCCTAAAGCTGAAGCATCCCTAACAGATAGTATTTAGAATGATTGTGATTGACTCACTTTTCTCCGACTATATCGGCCGATGCAGCGGAGGAATTCGATTTCTGATCGATTTGACCAATTAAATGTGCCTCTTGGATTAGCTAGACCTCTTCGCTACTGCAGAAGAAGGGGTTGGAAGAAGACGAACACGTACAACCCTCCCTCTAGCTTTAGGCTATATTCCCCCCTTCAATTAAAGTTTCAGGCTCTGTGGGGGTTAGCTCACACTATAATTCAGATCGCTAAATCTCTATGCCAACAAATCTTGTATTTGATATTCAACTCGCGAGTAATGTATTAAAACAAAAACAAAATTAAATAATTATCAACTAAGCCTCAAAGAAGCAGTCGAATAATCTCAAGCCTCATTGAATCTTAATCGAGTGACCTAATCGTGATAGAATTGAACGAAATTTTAATTATAAGAGTGCTAGCGCTAAAGTCGCAAAATGGTAATCTACTATTTTCTGTTTTTCGAAAAAGATTTTCTAAACCCTCTGTTATTTCATTCGTGATATTTTAGTTAACAAATCAAAAATATGTCTCGTTCTCATTTCATATAACACTAATGATATTTCGGGTATTAATATATGAAATGATACCATTTGAGGTTTTTATTAAATATTGTAACCTAGACAACCACACACACGACATACATTAACATTAACCACTATAACCTACACTTCTACTCATTAATAAGATTCTAACCAACATAGGTACCATCTGACTCGTGCCAGATACTCGTGCTGGCTGAACTTATGCAACACCGACGCTATGAAAACCAAATTACTCCTCTTGCAGTTTACTATCTTGTGGTATATGCATCTAATTCGAAATTGTGTACTTTCTGGCCACGTGGGTACCCGTATGCCTGTCTGAAGGAACAGTAAACACAGATGCATCAAATCTCGGTTATATCGGATTGCGTGGCTACTGCATTGAACATCAAGACCCTTGAAGCAAAGCTTTCAAAATCTCTCATATCAAGCTGGGGCAGTCTGCAGAAAATTTGACACCTTGCGCACCATAGCGGGGTCACGGGAAATCTCATGTCCGCCATTTGTCTCCACGATGTGAGCATTGGCCGCGGTGCAGAACTTCGTCAGAACAGTGGAGTCACCCCTGTACATATCTTTGGAGCCAATGACGTGCAAGGTCGGGATATTGATACAGCCCAAGGGACTCCATCGCAAAGGAGACCTCCCAAAGGGCCATAGTAGCTCCGTTTCTGAATTCCAGTTGCCCTTTAGTAGTGGATGATATGCAGCTCCGAAAACACTTGTAACATCGTCCGTGGAGCACACCACTTTTGGGGATTTTGATGGCCCTCCAAGTGATCGACACTTTCCATCATATGATAGTGTAAATCCTGGGCTGTCTAGATCCCAACATTGAATTGCGCAAAAAAACACGGCACATCGAAAGTTATCTCTGGGAAGCAGGCGGGTGGAGTCATGCAGAAGGTATGAGGCCGCAAGTGCAGCGCCTTGTGAGAATCCCAGAATTCCATCGAAGGGACCCTGCGTGTCGATGAAGTCTTCCAAGCGGTCAATCGCTGCCAGTACGGCATTTGGAGAAGGGACAGTAAAATAGGAATAATATGGTCCCGGAAAGAACATTTCGACTCCTATTTGCAGTTGTCAGTTTTATGATACAAAGAGAACCTGTTTGTGACTTCTGACCTGGCGCAGGCGGAGTCTCCATTTCTCCCTGAAAGAAGACGAATTCATGACCTGGAAGTTGACGCCTGATCATGAACAACTGGGCTTCGAGAATGGCCTTCCCAGTACCAATGCCGTGCAAACATAGGAATCGCATAGTGATAATAATTCAATTTGTGCGTATCTGAATGGTTTTGAGATTATTCGGTTTACGAGAGGCCTTTTTATATAGCCCAATGTCTTTTACTAAAGATTCTTTCTGGAAAAATAGTTAGAAACCATGGTTGACACCTACGATGGTACATGTTCCGAAACCTGATGTATTGATTTCAAAATTATACATAACATAAAGTCTATGTAAAACTACATTTCATCTTGGTTTTCATGAAAAACTAATTAATTAATTGATTGAAATGATACTTTTTCTAGGCACTACATTACACTAGTGATGTTTGTTAAAACTTAAGGTGACAAGTTAATTCAGTGAAATATTCTGTGTTATTCAGGACCCAAAGATGCTTTCAAGTGTTACAATGAGTATTCACCTTAAAATCTAATCGCTCCGTAACACTTGCATGTAACCTTCATGTGAATATCGACTTTCCGCGCTCACATTATAGTTCTAACTAGTATTGATCGCGCGTGGCAAAGTCTATAACCTGCGAAAGTCTGCCTTAACTTGTAACAACCTTACCTGCAGACAATGTGTCATAGGTATCACACCGCAAGTTCAAGAAATATCTTATTCTTCAGCTGTGCAATCGAAAACAATGAAGCGACCTGGATCAGCAGGTGTAGAGTATGCAGTGCAGCCTGAGGGAGGGATCCTTCAGCTAGCCACCCAGTCTCTTTATTTATAGCCTCGGAATACAGTAAAACCCAGAGTCGATCTCGGTATCATCTCAGTTCTCTTTTCGTCTCTCTATCACTGAAACGAGATCAAAATGGCCAAACTCGACTCAGAGTTCAAGCCCCCTCAATTCAACTTCGTGCGCGAAGTTGTTGATCAATGGAGTCGACATCGTGGAGACTCTCCCGCATTGGTTCTAGTCACGCGGAAAAGGCGCAAAAATGTGTCTTATCGTGAGCTGAGTGAGCGCTCTATACAAGTTGCATCGGCGCTTTATGAGCTAGGGCTTCGACCAGGAGACACCATAGTGATTTCGGCAGCACGGTGTCGAGACTGGTATGAGATTCTATGTGCCTGTCTCCGCAGTGGAATTATTGTCTGTCCTGTTGCTAGTGGACTCTCTAGCGCAGATCTGGAACATCGAATACAGAAAGTTCACGCCAAAGCATTCATCGGCGACCTTGTCCAGGTGGAAAAGGTGTTGCTTGTCAGACCCCGTCTCGCTTCGCTACAGCACATGATTCAGATTGGATATGATGATAGGATCACAGATGCGATCGACTACTCGGTCTTGGTGGCCACAGGTCAGGCAAAT
Source organism: Botryotinia convoluta (assembly GCA_004786275.1). Lineage (NCBI taxonomy): Eukaryota > Fungi > Ascomycota > Leotiomycetes > Helotiales > Sclerotiniaceae > Botryotinia > Botryotinia convoluta. The sequence continues at coordinate 46,541 of PQXN01000100.1, read as the reverse complement.
ATAGTGGACACTACAATCAATTCAATGGCAAACTCCCCTGCCGTCCTTTATTTCACATCCGGCACGACTGGGGAACCCAAGACCGCCCAGCACAGCCAAATTTCTCTGGCTCTGAGTAGCAAGATTGCTGGAGAACACTGGGCTCAACTTTCTCCCGGTAGCCTGTTCTGGAGTCTTTCAGAAGTTGGCTGGGTGAAAGGCTCATGGGCTGTTTTTGCCGCGTGGAACCATGGGGCAGCATTACTGGTTGATGAAACGCCGAGTCAGATGTTCGACCCCATTCATACGCTCCGAGTTATGCATGAATATCCCGTCACCAACTTTTGCGCAACTCCGACAGCCTATAGACAATTAGTTACATCCCATAGTAGGGAGTTTGCGGCTTCGCATCCTCCACAGATGATCAAAATCTGCATCAGTGCTGGCGAGACAATCGAAAGCACTGTGATCAAGGCCTGGGGAGAGATGACGCGGGGCGCAACAATTTTGAATGGCTACGGTTTGACAGAGACAGTTTTTCTCTGCACTGAAACCATAGAGAGCCAGCGGCCAGGCTCAATGGGGCGACCTCTCCCAGGCATTCCACTGGAGATATTAAGCGATGACGCGGAGGCGGTCGCGGTCGCGGTCGGAGAGGAAGGTGCAATCGGAGTATGTCTTACTGATTGCAAGGATTCTATATACGACGTTTTCAATGGCTACATGAACGAAGAAGGTGTTCTTACTCGGCCAACGGTACGAAGTGCAGCGGGAAAGGAATATTACCTAACAGGAGATCGAGCTTATCAGGATGAAGAGGGCTACTTCTGGTTCAAGGCCCGGAATGATGACATTATCAATTGCTCGGGATATCGCATTGGACCTAGTGAAGTTGAAGCGGTCTTGCAGAGCCATCCGGGGGTACTAGAATCAGCGGTGGTTGGTATTCCGGATGAAGAACGTGGATCTATCATTAAGGCCTATGTTGTCTTGAACCGAGGGTATGAGACTAGACCCCCGCGAAAGCTGCAGGTCGAACTTCGCCAGCATTTTCTGAACAACAGTGCACCTTACAAATGTCCCCGAGTCATTGAATTCATACCCGGAGCTAAATTACCGCGAACGGTCACCGGGAAAGTACAGCGACATGAACTTCGAGCCTGGGAGCAGAGGTCCAACCAATGACATCACTTTCTCTGCGTGTTCTTTATATATTCCTTAGTCTTAAGAGTAATGATTCGACGATCAATATCCACTATGTAGATTGCATATGCAACTACGATCGATATCCACTATCGAAATTGTATATACAAAGTGAATAATAAAGAATTTAACCACGCCCGCAGTCGTCTTTTTTGTAAAACCTTATGAAGTGGAGACTTAGAGCGATTCACCTATCAGATATATGCCTTAGCGACGAGGAATACTACAAGACTATTTTTAGCGATTAATTCTGTTGAGACAAATACAAGCTATAGGCATCAACATTTAGTAATATAAGTACAAGTTATATTAGGATTTAATGTAGAACATTATCGACATTGAAGTTTTCCATGAAATTGTAATGTGAGATTGAATTGATGTTGAATTTTAAGATGTGTGAGTTCACCGAGTACATCCACAGAAGAAACGGCCTTTCCCAATTGGGCTTAGCTCGACCGTCTCGTTGTCTAGACTTATTCCTCACAATATGATTCGTCTATATGTAAACGTGACCACCACTGACTGAAACCGTGTTTCCATTGATCCAACTGGCACCAGAGCTAGCTAGGAAGGCTACAACATTAGCCACCTCTCCAACAGTACCATGGCGTTTTGCCGCACTCGGCCCATTGACCTGTGTATCCCGAAATTCATCTGGAATGTCTCCTCCTTCAACACTAGTGTCAATCTCACCCAAGGCCAAGTTGTTGACTGTCATTTTGTACGGGCAGGCGAGTTCATGCGCCCACTGACGTCCCAAGCATTCCAGGGCAGCCTTAGTGGATGCGTATAGGGAGAGATTGTTGATACCTATACGAGATAGTCCCGACGATCTGCAATGTCTTGTGAGTTGCTTGCCATAAAATAGATGTTTAGGAGTACAAACATATTGATTACTCGACCATCTTTTTCAGCGATATGAGGGAGCAACGCCTGCACAAGAAGATGTGGTGCACGCACGTTGACCATGTATTCACTTGATTAAATTGTCAGTTTCTAAAACGAAATGGCATGTTTCAGGGAAACACTTCAAATACTTACTGATCAAATAACGCCCCATCCAGTTCTAAAACTGGTAAAAATGGAGGATATGATGCAGCATTGTTGACGAGAATGTCAATTTTGCTGACATTGAGTCCTTTCAAAGCCTGGTCGATAACACGACGTCCAGCGTCCAGCTCCGCAAGGTCAACTTGCACCAAGCAGGCCACACTCCCTAATTCACTAATTTGACTTGCGAATTTCTCAGCTGCCGGGGTACTTTTATCGGAGTGGTACACAATGGCAACTTTGGCACCGCGCTTAGCAAGTTCCAGAGCAATGCCAGCTCCGATTCCACGGGAACCGCCAGTCACTATGGCGGCTTTCCCTCCGAGAGAGATATTTGGGGGAAGGTTAAACGAAGTCATTGTCACTTTTCTTAGTTGAAAAGACTGATTGAGGAGGAAACTGTAATCTGATGGAGGAGTAGAATTTCAACACTTGGGGCTTCCTGAAAAAGCATGAAGCCACGTTGTTATGAATCGTCACGAATGGCACATGCTACAAAATTCATCTATAAATCTCCACATTGCGTGTTCCTTGCAAACATAGCTCAAGTACTTCTGCACTGCATGTCTCACGCAATGCGTGTTCCATCGGCGGCAATATCATGCGCGATATATCTTTCAACTTACACAACGCATGGATGAAGAATGCAGGATGATCTGGCCCTGCAGGGTACTCGTCTGCTGCTAAAACTACCTGCGCACTACGAAAATGGGATTTTGTAGATCCATCAAACAATTCAATGTTGTTCTCGCATAATTAGGCTACATTGCCATACAATATGCTGTGTGATGTAATGTTGAAGTTGAAGATTGAAGAATGGTATGGTATGCTTGAGTCAGTTCCTGTCAGATGATTTGCCCCCCTGGTCTAGTTCGGCTACATTTCTCCACCCCCTCAGCTCCTCTCTCTTTCCCCACATCCATATACCCCGTCAAATATCAGCTCTCACTATCAAAACTCTAAATCATTCGACTCTCGAAGTTCCAAGTCCTTCTAGAACTCACATTCTAAATGTGTCCATCAAAATTCAACAGTAAATGAGTCGCGTTTTAGGCCTGCTCTATCCCTCACTAATGAATGAATGAGCTTTGATATGTTCATTTAATGAACACAAATTTATGCGGGATTCGTAGTGCATTTACTTTTGTCGCGTTGATTGAACTCGCCATTATAGGGGATCTCTGTAAGAGATCTACTAACTCGAACAAAGTAGTCGTGTATTGCGAATTACTAGTATAAGATCGCGAGTCTCTAACTTGGGTTAGCTACAAATATAGATTAGAAAAGTCAATTTTTTTTGATATAGATTGTGAATGCGATGGACTAAAACCGATGAATCTAATCTAAAATAGGAAAAATCCCCTTAACGGCAATCTTTTGATATATGAAAACCATACAATATAATGCGTTAATTTAATAACTAAAAGATATACTGAAATAAAACTATGCTTTTAACAGATTTACTCATTCAGTATTATACATAACATAATACCACAATATCCAATAAAGATTAAAAGTTCTATCACGCACTATCTCAAAAAGATTACATACTTGCTGTCAAATGTGATTCATGGCTTTGGTGTAGTGGACCCTATATATGCATCCAGCAACAACTGCATATTGACCATTGATAAAGTAATGAATTGAAAATTAAAGGTACCATTAGCTGTCCTACCCTTTTCTGTTTCCTCAATTACGCTTCTCAAACAATCTTTGCGCTTTTTCCAATTCCACAAAGATGGGCTCCACTGTGCGAGAAAGTACTTGCTATGATTCGACCTATCTGGCCGAATACTACGACATTTGGACAGGCACGCGAAATGACACCAGCTACAACTCAAATGCACTCATCGAGATGGTCTCTAAGGCACCATCCTCACATATTCTTGTGCTTGATGCTTGCACTGGCACTGGCCGGCTGATTCAGGCAATCACTAGCTACGCGAAAGATCAGCCTGGTATTTCCCTCGCTAATGTGGAGTTTATTGGACTCGACAATGAACCCCATATGATTGCGCGAGCGGAGAAAATCAATTCAAAACTACCTGTTCAAGCTGGTTGTCGAAGCATAATTTGGCTTCTGGGCTCAGCGCTGGAGATGTCCTCCCTTCCCGTCTTTCAAACAAAAAAGGTTGACCTTCTCACGATTGGTTTCGGAAGTATTTCGCACTTCTATCAACCAGGTCAACCTGAGGAGTTTTTAGAAGAGATGGCTCATATCCTGACTCCGGGAACAGGAATAGCTCATATCTCGATTGTGAGCAAGCTCATCGCAGACCCAGAATTGGGTCTGGATAAGGATATAACAGATCCTTTGCCACCTAGTGAGCATTCCAGTGTCGAGTTCCCAAGTGTAGTTTATCGGGAGAAGGTGGTAGAAAATGGCGTCCAGGGAAATACTTGGCGTGTGGTCAGAGACATTGAGGTCTGGAAGGATGAAACTTTAATCGAGAAGAATCTGGACACAGCTTTGTTTCGTGTCTGGACTGAGAAAGAGTTGAGGGAATTGGTTTCCGGAGCTGGCTTACGAGTATTAGAGATAATTCCCCAGGAGGTAGATACATTATTTGTAGTGGGCTTTTGAAGTGCTGTAGCTGCACGCCACTAAAATCAATATATATTTTTCGTGCAAATAACCTAAAAGCACTTGAGTGCACAAAGAGGTGATTGATTCCCAATGTGTACATTAAATTGCCGATCAGAGCGACGTAATATATATATAGACACCTCCTCTTCAATTATGTGCCCAAATTACATATCATTTCCAGAATTCCTTTAATTCAGCACACTGTTATTCACTATGGGAAGTGTCGGCGAAACCTCGGTGCTGAGAATTCAATCCCCCCATGACCTCATCAAAGATTCCTGGTGTCGGATCCTCAGTCTAGACGATGAAGATGTTGAACCCGACTCCAACTTCTTTGCCCTAGGTGGAGATTCTATAGATGCCCTGAAAGTAGCACGGCTGGTACAACAAGCCGGAATAGCCCTAAATGTGAATCTCATGCTTCGTCATCCCCAATTCTCCGAGATGGTAAAGGCTGTTTTGGAACAATCACTACAAGAAGTGAAAGAAATCGAACGCCCGGAAGACGCGGTATATACCCGGTTCATTCAAATTCCGGAATCACGGCAGCACGAGGTTCTCTCCTCAGCAGTGCAACAATGTCACATTTCTGAGTCGGAGGTAGTGCGCCTATTTCCTTGCACACCGATGCAGACGGGTCTTGTGGTCCTTACAGCTCAACAGCATGATCTATATTGGGCTCAACAAAGCTTCGAATTGCCGAGCGACTGGCTCGTTGCCCAAGTAGAGGCTGCGTGGAAACGGGTGGTTGAGGCGAACGAAGCACTTCGCAGCCGGATTATACAGCTGTCTGATGGAACTTGCTATCAAGTAGTGCTTCACTCAGAAACTGGCACAATCAATGAAGAGGTCAAAGGCGGTAATATTAACCCCCCATTTGGACAACCTCTGTTCTATTGTTGGATAGAACTAGGGCGACTTCAATGGCGTGTCCACCATGCTGTTTACGATGCGTGGTCGCAGCGGTTGATCTTTAACGCGTTGGTAGATGCCTACCAAGATCCAACCAATCCAAAAATTATTCACCCTCCCTTCTCGTCCTTTGCTGGATATCTGGCGCAGATGGATTTGAGCCAGTCTATGAGCTTTTGGCGCCAGCATTTGCATGGATTTGAGGGACAGGCATTTCCCCGGCCCCTAGAAACGGACGAGCCGCGAGATCAGGCCCATGTTTCGATGAAATCTACATGGGGCCAGAATCAGCATCATCTCGGGTACACCGCCGCAACGGCCATACAGACAGCATGGGGTATTGTTCTTACGCGCTATAATGAAGCTTCCGATGTTGTTTTTGGGGTGGTAAGCATGGGAAGAAGCGCCGCAATTGTGGGTGAAGATGTCGCCCGTATCATCGGCCCGACAATTGCTACTATTCCCTTTCGTTTGCAACTGGAGGAATCCACCACCGTAAAGGAATCTTTATCAGCTACACAGTCGCAATACGGAGACTGTTTACCTCATGAACATGTTGGTTTGGCACGAATTTCCTCCTTGGGGGATTCCGGGCCAGCTCAAGCCTCCCGCTTTCAAAGTCTTTTGGTGATACAGCCCGACGAAGTTGATGACAGCCCTATCCATGAGATATTGGCTGAGCGTCGAGATGACTACATGGAATATCCTCTGTCACTCGAATGTTTTCTCGGCTCAAATTCTATTCGCCATGTGATCACCTACAGCAAGGCCATCATGGGGCAATGGGAAGCAGAACGACTCCTCGAAAAATTCATTCATGTGCTGAACTGGATCCTCCAGCCATCAAATCAGGCATCTCTTGTGTCACAACTAGACATGTGGACCGCGAATGATGCTAAGATCATGCAGCAGTGGCATTCAACCCCTATCGACTTGATCGAGGAATGCATTCACACGTTGATTGAGCAGCGTTTAGTTGTGGGCAAGTGGGAAGATAGTCCTGCCGTTTGTGGATGGGATGGCGAGTTTTCATACAGTCAACTGCTCTTAGTGTCTAAGCGGCTGGCTCAACGTCTCCGTGCTGCAGGTGTGGGTCCAGAGGTTTTGGTGCCTATAGCTCATGAGAAGTCCTGCTGGACTCTGATCGGCATAGTCGGAGTTCTTCAGGCGGGCGGTGCGTTTGTTCTGTTGGATAGTGGACTACCGGTCGCTCGCATGCAGACTATGATTTCTGTGGTACAAGCTCCTCTAATTATCTGCTCTGAAGCTCTTCAAACCAAAGTGTCCGGTCTAGCCAATCGAATACTGTGCCTGGATTCTGTGATGCGGAAAGAGCTGCTACAGGAGCAGCCCATGAATCATATAGATGCCTCCTTCTCCCCTGGTGTTGCGGCGAATAATGCAGCCTATGCCGTTTTCACATCTGGCACCACGGGAATTCCAAAGGCTGTTGTGGCAGAACACCGTCAAGTTGCTACTGCATTCCATGCACAGGCCATACAGGGTATGTTCCAGCGCAATCGTCGTATGTTGCAAGTTGCGACCTACAGTTTCGATCCATCGATTGCGGACATGCTGGGACCATTGCTCGTGGGAGGAGTAGTATGCATTCCACGGGAGGAAGAGGTTCTCACCGCACTAGCAGGCGTTATCTCTCGGTTCCAGGTAGACGTGATTGATATCACTCCATCAGTAGCTAACATCTTGGACCCACTTGAGGTTCCGAATTTAAAGGAGCTGCGTCTGGGTGGAGAGGCTGTAACTGCGGCGCAGCTGAAACGATGGACCAAATTACCCCATTTTCAATTCCACAACAGTTATGGTCCCAGCGAATGTTGTGTCACTGCGGCAATGACTCCACCGCTACATCCTTCAGTGAACCCCTTGAATTTTGGTTCTCCTATCGGTTGTCGCATGGTGATTGTGCATCCTGATAATTGCAGTCAGTTGGTGGCATTGGGACTCGTAGGAGAACTCGTGATTCAAGGCCCTATCGTCACTAGAGGATATCTGAATAATGCAGATGCCCAGAAAAGAGCATTTGTTGAGGTATCTCCATATGAAATTTTTTCAGAAGCTACACCACCCTGGGCATCAAGAATTTATTTAACTGGAGATCTGGCTCGATTTGCACCAGATGGCTCTGTGATTTTTGTTGGTCGTAAAGATCATCAGGTCAAATTGAATGGACAGCGCATTGAGCTTAGAGAAATTGAAGCCACTGCCACAAAAATCGAAGGGTTGAAGGAGGCTGTCGTGATGATCATCAGGAGCAATGGCCGTGCAGAGCTGGTTCTAGTTGCTCAGTGGAAGAATGATTCAATATCACAACCAAGGGGTGTCCAAGACAGCAACATCCACAACATTAATAGCTTGCAAGAGATGAAGATACTAAATCTCCCTGATATATCTGCCACCACCCTGCGGCAACTTGCCGCAATGCTACCTCCATATATGGTGCCGGCCGTATGTCTTTTTACAGACCGCCTCCCTTTATCACTGGCTGGTAAGACGGATCGCAAGGGACTTCAACAGTGGATAGAACAACAAGATCTCTCGCCATGGCGAAGGACTATCGCAACTGCTACAATTCCAGCTTCTGATACTGTAGCCCGACAACTGAGCGAGCTACTGGAGCCTTTCCTGCCAGATGGGTCTACTGCAGACCCCGATAATCCTCCTGATCTCGCTCCGGTGTCAGCAGGACTAGACTCAATTCGCATGGTCTCGTTTATGCGCGCGATCAACCGCACCTTTGGCATTCTCTTACCACTAAGTCGGATTCCTCGCACCATGCTGCTTACTGAGTTGGCCATCGCGGTGAAAGAACTACAGTCCCGGAAAGACACAAACGAAGAAGAAATAATGGAGAGTGAAGATATTGAACCCATGCTCCGTGATCTTCAGAAGGGGACCTCAGGCCATTTTGCGTCTGGCCCCACACCTTCCTCCGCTATACACAACGTCTTTTTGACAGGTGCGACTGGATACGTCGGGACTGCCATTCTCCAAAGACTCATGTATACTCCTTCTTTCCAGAGAGCTTACCTTCTTGTTCGTGCAGAGGATGCAGCCACCGGACTCGAGCGTGTGCGCGCTGCAGCCATCAAAGCCGGTTGGTGGAATGAGACGCTACATTCTTCCAAAATCCAAGTCTGGGTAGGAGATCTTTCCAAACCAAGACTTGGCCTTAATAGCTCCCAGTGGGAACAGCTGGAAGGATGTAACACAGCCACCGATACCTCTCAAATTACTGGAATCATTCACAACGGAGCTCTCGTACACTGGCAGTACAGCTACTCTGAGCTCCGAGCAGCCAACGTATATTCTACCACACAAATAGTATCGATAGTGACACGGAATCCGCATATTGCACGCTTGGAGTATATATCCGGAGGTGCGCAATGGGATCCATCTGAAGAGGAGACTGTTTTTTCCACATCCACACTCCAGCGAAAGCTGCACGAGACAAATGGTTACGGACAATCAAAATTGATCGCCGAGCAGGTCGTAGCAGCGACGGCAGCACTGCAAAGATTAGAGGGAGTCCCAGGGAGTCGACTTGGCATACTGAATCCGGCTTTAATCATTGGTGGCCCAAGTCATGGTTATGCGGCTAACCTCGATGACCTGATCTGGAGACTCATTAGCGCATGTGTGCTCGTGGGCGAGTACTACCCCGAGCCCGAGGAGTGGATTTACATTTCTAGGGCAGAGGATGTTGCTGAGATGACTGTAAATGCCTTGATTAACCCCACGGTGATCAGGAAGCAAAGAAAGATGCTGAACGGAATTCGGGTAAGGACTTTTTGGGAGGCGGTCAATGCTGCTCTTGATACTCCCTTGCGTGCCAGCGAGACTTATGCTATCTGGCTTGGTAAGCTAAATGGCTCTTTATCCGAATTTGGTGATGAGCATCCATGTTGGCCTATTATAAATGTTATTGAGACGATGGGCCCAGGACTCCTTAGCAGTCCGGCTCCTGTATGGACTGATGTGGATGATTGGGAAGAGATGGAGCGGGTTATGGCTCACGCCGTTACACTAAATGTGAAATACTTGCAGGACCTTGGGTATCTTGGAAGGACTTGGTCTGGTAAAGACTTTCCTGGGGGCTTTAGGAGGAGAGGTTGAGATCTTTGTGGGTTTGCGGGGAGGCAGGGTTTGTGTCCCACTTTTCTTCGGAGGAATCTTGGCATTTTCTTAGTCAAATTTCGTTTGATCAGTGACTACCCATGTAAAGTTTGTTTTTGAGAATTAGCTTTTTTTGTCTTGATTTTGTTAGACTTTGACTACAACTTCAATATATCAGTCTCATTCATTTAAAGGCCGATTAGTCGGTTTTTGTTCTAATCCTTTAACAAAACGAGAAAAAAAAGGGATAGACCGAATCACTTCGGTAGAACCAGACGCTGAGGTCCTGACTTGTATTCTGTTTTTGAATAATAATCTCGCCATAATTTTCAAGGTTATAAATATCAAAAGATCAAAGGCTTTCGGATGTTTGTATTAATGTTTAAGTCTGAATGACTGTTGTTTGACCAGATATATTTTTGGTACTCCGATTTCCGCGCCTAGCTAGAGAGCGTGTACGTCTCCTCAAGAACTCTGATTGGTCAATCTCTAATACGAAGAAAGGAAAACATCGAAGGAAGAGGTTGCATTGAGTACGATGTGCCAGGGCAAGAATCCACTGCATGTTGGCTGCTTCATCCTTGGGTTTTTTTGCTTGCTGATTTTAATCAATATGAATTGGTATTTGACATCAGACTGCCTGGTTCAGTAACTACATCACACTCCTCTATGTGAGCGTCGTCATATCTTGAAAGACATGTTTGGACGCCGATCCCCTAAGATAGTCATCCAATGAATGGTCGCAGCCCACTTTAAAATAATCTCATGCCTTCAAATCGGAATATGGCAAGAAAATATCAAAAAACGAAGAAAATGTTAGTATCACCAAATTAGGTACAAAATAAGATTCAAAGAGATAGAAGAAGATGTTGATTGAGACTGTTAGATACCACTAATGTGGAGATGCGAGGACAGACTTATATTCTGATATTATCTTATTTCTATATATACCTACTTCAAGAAGATGCATTGACAGTTGTGATGACATAGATAGCGGGCTCAATATGGTATGGCCCGGGTAACATTAACTACTTGCATACAAATCCATCCCAAGAATTGAAAGCCTTCTCACAGTCCATCTGATATTGAGGCAATCCAGCAGCATAGGTAAGTAACTCGCGTTTCTTCCCGGGAATGTTTCCACCCAAAAACCACGAGTCTGGAGAGTCGAGGAATAGCGTTCCATCGAATTGAGATTTTACGTGTTGACTCCATGTTTCCTGTGCAGCGACAGTGGGCTCAACAACAGTGTTTCCTTGTGCCAGTAGCTGTTTAATTCCATTACAGATAAGCCCACACTGCACCTCGATGCCGATAGGTCCACTCGAAAAGGACAATGGACCCTGAGGGCCTGCCAGGAAAAACAGATTGGGATATCCATTGATCGTCATTCCAAGATACGTCTTCACGCCGGACTTCCACTCGTCCTTCAAAGACTTTCCTTCTACACTATGAAGCCCCATATGAGTGAGTCCGCCAGTAATCATATCAAAGCCCGTGGCCAGGGCAATGATATCGAGGGGGTAGAATTGACCATCCGTGGTGGTGAGGCCATTCGGTTGGAAGGAGTCAACGGAAGTGGATCGTAGGTCCACTAGATCGACATTAGACCGATTGAACTGGTCGTAATAGTCAAGTTCACAAGTAGGTCTTTTCGCACCCATAGGATGTAAAGGCTCTAGAGGCGCCAGGAGATCACGTTTGCGTGGATCCTCAATGCGTGAACGGACCTTTTGAGCCCAGAAGTCGTACATCTCTCGGTTTGCGGCACGGTTGATCATTACATCCTTATAATTACCGTAGACGTAAGGAAATCCGCCAGTCTTCCATAAATGCTCGCGGAAGGCTTGCCGCTCAGCCGGATCTACTGTGTCAAATGTGTTGGTTGGTGCGAATTGATAGTTCACGCCACTAAGATGCGTACGGCGATAGTGACAAAATTCTTCGTGGGTCATTTTGGTATCTTGAAGCCAACCTTCTCCGTGCATAGGTAGGGCTGTGTTGGGGGTGCGTTGGAAGACAGTAAGATGATCTGCTCGTTTGGCCCAGTCTTGCACTATCTGCAGCCCGGAGGCCCCTGTGCCAATTACCGCAGCTCGCTTGCCCTTCAGCTCGAACCCCTCCTCTGGCCACTCGTAGGAGTGAGCCACTGTTCCTTTAAACAACTCAAGTCCGGGGAAAGGGGGGATGTGTGGTACTGTGCCGGGTCCAGGGCAAGCAATCAAAAATTGACTGGTGAACTGACTGCCGTCTTCAGTAGTTGTGTGCCATCTATCCCCCCGAAACTGACCATGCGTGACCCGAGTGTTGAATTGAATGTCTTGTTTCAATCCCAATACTTTGTCAAGGTACGCAAAATATCGTCGCAGTTCCGGCTGCGAGGGGAACTTCTCACTCCACTTCCAGTTGTTCCAGATTTCTGGAATTGATAGAGCATAGAATGGAGCTTCCGTATCGACTCGCGCGCCAGGATATCTATTCCAAAACCACGTCCCTCCTAAATCTGATGCTGCTTCTAATACAAGACATCGGTGACCCTGTTTTCGTAGATGATAAAGAAGAGTTACCCCGGCAAAACCAGCCCCTACAATGATAATATCATAGTCTGGTGATTTGTTCGTGATTACGGCCATGTTTCTGGTAGAGGGAAGAGAAGTGTGGAATAGTAATTAAGTTAAGATGAATGAGATGGATTGATTTTCAGTCTTCTGACTTTCCCTCTAGGAATCTTGCCACATATTTATTTGATAGGTTACAAGCATTGACAGCTGTTAGCGTTTATGTACGAATTATGGGCTTTCCGATGTAAGAACTGCAATGTCACCTGCAGACTAGGGAGTTGGTTCAATTGCTATCTAAGAGATGTATAATTTTACTACTTGAGCTAAACACATTTCAAATAGGAAAAGGCCGGTAATGCATTTCGATTCAAATTTGAAGTAAGTTAATGCACATGTATTCAGCCGTATGTATGCAATATGCATCCAATAACCTATTCCATGTATTATTATGCTTCTACCCTTCCACCTCATTGCTTCAATGGTTGGTTGGACTTCAGTCCAATCTGGTCGGCAACCTCGGTGTAATTGTGTTGCCACAATCCGCCTCCTAGTGTTGGGTACTGAGAGCGCCAGGCACACATCTTCTGTGCCAATGGGGTCATGCTTTCTATAACATCACGAGGAATCATAAGCGGATAGCATTCCTCCGGTGTAAGGTAGCTAGCTTGGAAGCACAGGGAGATTCCGCGACGCCAGAAGTCCTCAGTACGGTTTTCACCGCCACCGTGGCAAAGCCTGCCTGTGAAGAAGAACACATCGCCAGTCTTCATGACGGCGGGAACGGCATCCTCCTCTCGGCCCCAATCCTCATAGTCCTCCATTAAGTGACTCTTGGGAATACCACGAGTGGCGCCATTTTCAGCAGTGAAATCGGTTAACGCAGTGAAGAAACTGATCTGGATCTCGTCCATCCGGGGACCCAACTTTGTCAATCCGGGAAACTCGGCTGTGTCGCGATGTAGCTCTTGAGCTTTGCTTTGAGGACCAATTTCAATTACCTGTGCCGTGCACATCCAGTAGTCGCCAGATTCCTTGCGGAAGATTGCCTCGCAAATCTGGTGCAATAGGTCGTAGTTGAGGACTTCCTCGCGGAAGGTTTTGCTGATGGTAGGTAAGTTGCTGAGTCGGCGAGTATTGGAACCGTGGAATTGGGTAATCCATTCTTCCTCTCCGACATTTCGGTGTGTGCCACATTTGATCTTGGCTAACAAAGGGTCTACCTCTTTGTTTATTTTGGCCATTTGCTCCTGTGTGAAGAAGTCCTCCACCACAATCCCGCCATCTTCGCGGAACATCTGGAGGATCTCCTCGACGGGTGCCTTGGCACTAATGCGTCGGAAAGGGGTTGGGACACTGACAGTCATTCTGAATAGAGAGGGTAGGAAGGTGAAATTGAACGGGGATTGTAATACTGATGACTTCTCTCAACGAGTAAGAGATCTCTATTTATGTACGGTCTGAAGAATCACGAGTAGGGATACGTCGGTGACTTTGCTAAGCGTACATATGCATGCCTTTGTGACTTTTCTCACTACAGATGTGATGGCGACTTGAATCAGATTGACTGCTTGTCTTGGTGATATGCATGCACCATGTAGTTGTTATCTTTCATTTTGACGCGTCGCACCTGCATGATTTCAATACGGTCACTGAATGTAGTATTTTGTACAGGAGTGTGACGACTCTACGGCCTTGGGTACCTATGCAGAAGAATTTGATGATCGGTCATTTGAATTTCCAATATTTACCTGAAGCACTTTGATTTCACCATGGGTCTTATAGTGCACCTGATATCTGCAAGTTCACTTCATTGGTATAGTAAAATCACCTCTGGTGCTGGGTGAACTATACTGTATTTATCCACAAAATCCTCAACCAGCTAGAAATATAGTGACAGATCTGTGTATTACAAAACCCTGATTGTGTAAACCCCTCACTAATTCATTACCATCATTATAAGCATAGAGAAAGTTTTTAAAAACTGACGGAACTAACTGCGTAGAATTAATTCAATAGCTTTATTTTAGAAAATGCCTTAATTTTTTGGGGAATTTTGTCAATTTCGAGGAATTTCCTTGTTTTTCAAAGCGTTACGAATAGCTTCCCGATTAAACTAACAATTGAAGTCTATCGAAAATGTATATATACATTGAAGTATGCAACGAGCTTTATAGTGCAAAACTAAAAGCTTATTTATTATTTCTTCAATAATGTACGTGAGTCAGTGCTTGCTAAATGATTCGTCACTTTTAGTGTGGTTCGGCTAGGCTTCTCCGTCTCCTGCAGTCTAATTCGGCTAGCTTTGCCCCCTCTTTCAGCTCCTCTTCTTCCCGCATCCCCTGTCACCGTCTATCATTAGCTTGCATCCCCAGAAACTCTATAACTTTAAACTCTCGAAACTGTAATGAGTCCCCGTCCAGTAGGAGGGAAAACGCGGGATACCAATGATTTACACTCTTTTTGATATTCGCTGTCAAATCAACAACCAATATTTCGAGTCACACATGAAACAATCATATCTATAAGCTCTTAAATGTTGTGAAACTTTTCTCTTTTGAAATGCAAAATGGTATCTCTTAAAATTATTGAATCAATCAGATGATTGAAGTCCAGTCGGAAGTTTGTCGTGGAACCCATGAATCTTCCGGCCCCACTATTCCTCTGTCTGCTCTAGTTTTCGATCACTAAAACCTTCGTACCTGGCAGCAGTCTTGATCCTGAATTTCTTCCCGAAGTAGATGAACACAATGTTACCACCGAGTATAACAGTAGTTATAAGTCCAAATGTCACATAGACCCATGTCAATCCAACACTATCAGTCCAGGGCTGAAGAACGAAAATAAACATTGTCAAGATGGCGTTGCGGACAAAAGTCACCCCCATAATTGAGTCGGCAATTATCTGTAAATTATGTTGTCAGTAATTGCTTTTGTGAGGCTCAAGAAAGAAGGAAGCTCACGTCTGTGTATGCATCGGTCAGGTATGTAAGTGCAGCGCTGCTAGTTGGAAGAACCCCGAAGCAAGTGATTCCCAGCCCAAAGGCCGGTACAAGCCAGTTGGCGCCATTGTTCAAACTGATTCCGAAAATGAAGATACCCGCTGGGACAAAAGGTGCGAAGGCTACGGAAATCCAAAGACGCATCTCGGGCTCAAAGACACCGCCATTTCTTTTAGCGAGATAAAGAGAAACATAGTCACTCAGAAAGCCACCAATCAAAGTCCCTAGACTAGCACCAATAAAAGGTGGAAGGCCCATTAATCCAATTTGGGTAGGGTTGAATTCATATGGCGGAAGTGTCATGTATGACGACAGGGAGGTGACTGGAAGAACAATGCAGGAAATCAAGACTCCATATTGAAGTGACATGAAAAAGACAGCCGGTATGGTGAATATGACCAAGAAAGGCTGGTAAGTGTGCTTGAAAAGTTGACTTAGTGGCATCGGTGAATTCGACCACAATGCCAGTTTTTGCCAATAAGACTTTTGAGGAATTGAATAATCAATTATTACCTCTCCAATTTGAGGAGCGTCCTTCAGTGCCTCTGGGTCGTTATTTGTGACTGTCTCTTTCTTTTCCGGCTGGCTGGCAATTTGTTCTGTTTTGGTGGTCGAGCGGGTGAACATTGTCTCTTCATAGCAGAAAACAAAAACAACAAGGCCCGCTCCGAGCAAGATAGCCAGCCACCACCACACCCAGCGCCAGCCTTGGTTTGAGGTGATAAATCCACCGGGTAACGGTGATAAAGTAGCTCCGGTGATCATGAACCAGTAGTAGATAGAATTCACGAGACCACGTTCATGAAAGTAAAACATATCAGCAACTGTCATCTGAACCATCACTTCTGCTAATGCACCGACCGTGCAACTTAACAGATTGACCAACATGAGGTCCGCCACAGTCTGCATCCTGGCGTACCATATACTCATTCCACATTGAACCGCAGTGCTGAAGATATAAACCGGTCGTCGTCCAAACTTCAATGCAAGCGGAACGAGTATAAATCCGCCAATGCACAACGCTCCGTTTCCAGCAGCGAAAGCGTCATTGAGTAAAGCGTAGCTAAAACCAAGCTCGGCATTCACTGGCGCCCAGGTCACGGTTGCGATATCGATTCTGCTTGCTTTAGTACTTCTGCATCATATCTATGTAACAACAGATTACCTACAGTGAAAACACCATCAAGGTGTAATAGGAAATCAATATAAAATTCAGGTACTTTCTCCATCGTGGCCAGTTCTAAAAGTTTGACGGTATTAGATACTTGGAATGTGTAGGATGGTTAAGCTTTCAACTCACGAGAGGGTCATTTGGGTCGTTACTGGGCCTTGGTTGCAGGATGACATGTGGACTTTCCTCGAGCGACGTATTGCTTGACCCAGCTTGGGGCATCATGGTAGAAGAAATATGTTTCGCTTCCATCGTGAAAAGTAGTTGGCCTTGAATTCAATGTCTACAAGTGGGAGGAAGACCTTGATATGTAGACTTTGGAGTCGCTAAAACGCAGGCAAATCGGTGAGTGTTCAAGGGAGGGTCGGTGAGAAGACAGAGCAGCTTATGCAGGGTGAGGTGATAATGCAAGGTCTAAAGGTAGGAGCTTATGCAGGATACGATGATAAGGCAACATCCAGAGGACAAGATGCCAAACAGCGGTCCAATCGCAAGTAATAAGACGACGAAAGCTGTACGTACATCACGGCATGAAACTTGATAGGAAGTGCTCGTGTTGATCAAGAGAAAATTGTTGATACTACTTTCACGTATAAGGATCCCCTGCAATTTTGTCTACCGAATTATGGATTGTGTTTAGGTTCAGACCTATGTCTTCTTGAAGAAAGACTCTAGAGATTGACTTTAGGGTTCGCATGGAATGTTTAAGGCGAAGGTGCCTGACGGAATCGATCAGCAACTTAACGTGTTGTCAAGAAGAGCTGAACGAGGAAAACCCGCAGTGATCGACGAGACGAGGAGCGGGATCCACTTTCGTAACTCTAGAATCTTAATTGAGTTTTGCGGAACCTTAGGCGAAGGCATAAGAATTTGACGACAGATACATGGTAGGGCGCTTTACAACAATCCAAGCAATGGATGTAAACTGAGAGGGCGGGATGATTGAGATAGATGAAAGTGATGCAATCTCCAGCTCCCTCAAGATTGGTAGAGCCCACACCCAAGGTTTGATTAATTACTTGATTTACTATGTACCCTCCGATAACGGATGGAATACATTGACGCATGATATTTTACATGTCGAAGCAGTCGAAAGAAGGGACTTATCGTGCATCTGTAGCTTCAAAATACCATTGACTTATTTCAGGGACCTGGGACCTTTCATTAGCCCACAGCAAAGGAATACAGTAAATGCAGATAACCCTAACCCTATTATCTAAAGTCATTGACATGAACCTAGAGTATAATAACCGTGGCACATTACTTTGCGTAAGCTGAATATTAAGCTTTATCAGATGCTGCTCATCGCATACACACGGGCTAATACGATCACGTATAACACTAAGCATACCGTGTACTAAGCATACCGTGTGACTAGGTAGGCTAGCTCGGTCGGAGCTAAACCCGACTCAGATCTAGCTTTTCTCGCTTCCGTCCAAAAGTGAATCAAAAATCTTTTTCAAAGTTTCAAGTTTGCGAAATCTGGAAATCACACACCGCTCAGCGTCCTCAGCTTTGAATCAATCGGGTACAGCTCAGAGTGAGTTAGCTGAGATTATACAATATGTGTATGAAGAGATAATCTACAGTGATTGACAAGTTAGGCCAGCGAATTTTCTCGGGTTCCCATGACAGCCGTCGGTTGCCACATATACTCATGGACCAGGCCGCGAAAACAAGATGAGCTGTCATTCCGAAGTTTCATTGTCTTGTTAGACACTAGGACTGCAGACTTCTACGAACATCTGTGTCTGGTGCACGCTAAACTTCTAACCGACCTTTTTGAACTGATAATTATCTCGGAAGCTCGGAAGTCTATTTTAAGTTTAGCTCTAGTAACTAGAAAATGGTTCATGAAAGCTCTCAAACCTCAGGGTTATAAGCTGCTGACCACATAATGCACCAATCGTCATTATGTTTGGCGCAAAGAGTCACTTCGATCTATCAAAAAGGAAAGAAGAAGAACAGTGATAATCAGTCTAGGAAGAATGAGCTGTCACAGTGCTCTAAGGGTCAAGCTATGCTACGAGCGGAGTCACTCATTGCATTTGTTGCAAGCATACCGCTACTTGCGAGATGACAAAACTTTGAAACGAATAGCAGTAAGCTAGCGCAACGAAATTCTTCGAGGTAGTCTGTCAACGATGGTGCGGCTGAGATTCCGATTCGGATTCATGGTTTTGAGTGACACTACCAGGTCATTGTCTGGTGGCAAATAAAACATAATGGCTATCCTATTTTGAAGCCAAGGAAAGACAACTTTATGATTTCACATGCTGGCAATAAGGGAGGCAAGACTGAAAAACTGGCATAACTTCATTGAATTGGTATTTTGATATAGTATATCTAGCCCTTTGCGGCACCGGCCTTGATCAATAAGATATCTACACAGAGTCAGCAATGATTCAAGGGCAGAATTGAACCTAGTCTTCTTACCTCCGTCTTCGACAACGTAATCTTTGCCCTTAGTCATAACCTTTCCCTTGGCCTTGATCTCAGCTTCATCTCCATTGAATTCCTTGAGCACGTTAAAGTTATATACGATAGCTTGAATGAAGGTCTTTTCGAAGTCACCGTGAATGACACCTGCAGCTTGTGGTGCTTTGGTACCATTTCTAATAGTCCATTGACGGACTTCATCTGTACCTGTAGTGAAGAAACTTCCGAGGTCCAAAACCTTTCTCATGGCGGTGATAATCTTAGGTAAAGCGGATTCAACACCCAAGGTCTTGAGTTCCTCCTTGGCTTCTTCTTCAGTCGCAAATTGAGTTAATCTTTCCTCAAGGCAGATGGAGATTGGCATGATTGGATCACCAGCTGCGTGCTCCTTGATCCATTCCATAACCTTTGCCAAATGCTTGTTCTTCTTTCTGATGTAGTCCTTCTCGCTCAAGTTAATAAGGTAAACGACTGGCTTGGCAGTCAAAAGGAAGAGAGGGTTAATGCACTCGATCTGTAAGAAATGAAGTAAGCATATAGTTTCATGTATCATTCAGCGTAGTGATGGAGTATCTAAGTATCAGAACGGGTTTTTTCTCTCAGAATACACTCTGCATTTAATGCGAGGTACTCGACGAGCTGGGATTATTCAGGCCTCATGGCCCTTTGTCATCATGTAAGGATTCATGGAGATATAGAAAAAAATTGAGCACATACCTCTTTCGGTGACCAATTACCCTTTCGGACATCCTTTCCATCGTTGAGCATAGCCAAAACCTTCTCGATAGTGGCTTCCTCCTCTCTAAGCTTCTTCATCTCAAGTGATTGACCGCCCCTTCTAGTCAATTTCTTCTGAGCTTCGAGTGCCTTCTCAACAAACTCGATATCCTTGATACGGAGCTCATCACTGATGATAGTCAAATCACGGACAGGATCAACATCTCCCTCAATGTGAATAATCTCGGCATCATCGAAGCAACGGACAACTTGAAAGATGGCATCGACAGCACGGATATGCGACAAAAATGCGTTTCCGAGACCTTCACCCTTTGATGCACCTCGAGTCAAACCGGCGATGTCGTAAATTGTTAGATGTGCTGGCACTCTGGACTTAGGGTTGTACTTTTCGCAAAGCCAGTCGTATCTGTCATCTGGAACAATAACTCGAGATTCTTCAGGATCGATGGTTGCGAAAGGAAAGTTCTTGATGTTGTTAACGTTGATACATATTATCAACTCGGGGCTCTGAAACTTACTGCGGGGTTACCAAGGGAGCACTTAGTAATAGCTTGAAAGAGTGTTGACTTGCCGACATTTGCAAGACCGACCTATTTTTAAAATCAGTTCATGTCTTAGACAACTAGAATGAAGAGAGAAATACAATTCCACTCTTCAAGTTGTTACCAGGTCTACCCAGTAACGCCTTCTTCTCTTCGACGACTTTCTTTGGAGGCATTCTGCTTTTCTTTTTTGCGTAAGATCTCTTTTGATTTATGAATAGAACCGTACAATTAAGTAGGCTCTTGTTGTACTTGTTTATAAAAGCAGAACTTGCTGCTGTGGTGAACAAAGTGGGTTGATAAGAAAGAGAGATACGTTGAAGAGGTAAGAGAGACGTCGTGATGGTGGGATGAATGCAGCCAGCCTTGTGCGGACCACGAAAATGGAAATTTGTATGGAGGTGGAGGGACGAATTGAATTCCTCGAAAAATCTTTCGTTTGAAGTTTCTTGTGTGCGCGCGCTGGAAAATTACCCAATAAATGAGGGGTGAGGATTATTCAGATCATGTGATTTTATCGATCTATCGGGCTCGAGTCGGTATCAAATTTCACCGTCAAAAATGGGGCAACTTAGCTAAGCAATCTTTTTGATTGGCTCTTGGCTTTAAAGTGGAGCCTCTCCAATCATTACGCGAACGGATGGCTAGACCTATGATGATATACCTTGTAGATACCAGTGTCACCCCGACAGTCAGGTAAACCTTCAACTTAATTTCGATAATGAATGCCATAATTTGGATCTGAATCTGAGTCTGATTCATTTTCAAGACAAGGAAGCAAATAGGGGATACAGAATAAAGTACATACATTCATTGTTGTACAAAGCGAAAGCAATTCATCTTTTGAATATACCATCTCTTTGGGTCTTGACTTCTCCAACCATCAAGTTTCTTAATTGTATTCATCTTCTTCAACCTGGACAACTATGTCTTCTTCTTCTAGCAAGAAGAGCTCTAGAATTTCTTCTTCAAGTCACAGATCGACATTTTCCCTTCACAAGACTGAAATAGTCATTAATGTTTACGATCTCCTTCCTGTAAGTATTCATGTAATAAGTTCTTGGTTTGACAGTTGCTGACACGGATTTCGCGATCAGGCAGGCAAACTTTCTTCAATCCTTTGGAGTTTTGGTACGTCCTTACTTCACAGTGGAATTGTTATAAATGGCAGAGAATACGCATTTGGAGGACATGATAAAAAGGGAAACACGGGGGTGTATTGGCAAACCCCAAGAGTAGAACCACCTGGAGGAACTTTCAGATGCGAGATTGTCCAAGGATTCACATTCTCTCCTCAAGTTGAAATCGATGCCGTTATCAAGGAGGCTTCAGCTATCTTCCAAGGAACATCGTATAATCTCCTTACAAGAAATTGCAACCACTTTACAGCATACATGTGCGAGAGACTTACTGGTCAGTCTGGGCCACCATGGTTAAATAGAGCTGCCAGTATCGGAGTCGCATTACCGTGCATGGTTCCCAAACAATGGATTACACCTCCAGACTACGAAACCGCAGATGGGGAGCTTGTTGATGAATACCATGATGAGCAGGCTCTGTTGAGCAGCGCAAGACATAGCATGGATGATGGGCGACCAGAATTAGGCGATGATGAGACAGAATGGAGTTGTGATGAGGACTTCCGGGCCAGAAAAGGAAAGGGAAAAGATGTCAGAGACACATCAGGCAGGGTAGTTCCCCTTTCAGAGAGGGCACCTACGGCCAGGAGATAAAGTGCACTTGGGGTGGAAAGATATATGGGTACAGGCTTTTTCAGGCGTTTTCGGCAAAGGATAAGGAAGGATAGGAAGGACCGGCACCAAGGGTTCATTTTATGATACCATTTTATGATGCCATGATTCTTCTATTGTACAGATTTACACATCATATTGCAATTATGCACAGCGGTCTTTTTACCACCATAATTCCCCGTTTAACCCAATCTTCTTGGTTTCTTACTTCTCGTACCACCAAACTTCAATCTTGTAGCATCCGTAACTTTGACGACCTTTCCTCTCAACCATCTACCTTCCGTACCCAAAAGAGCCTTAGTAACAGCTTCTCTTCCCGCACCAAATCCTCTCAGAACTAACTCCAACTTGTGGATATCACGACCAATAGCCCGCTCATGAATCTGCGTCATCACCAATGAAGCCAATTGGAAAGCCGAATCATAGTGTTTCCTCCCCGAATGTCTGAATCCAATATTTCCACACGATAATGAAATGATCGGTTCCCGATTGGGCCTTGTGAGTGTGATATGGGTATTATGTCTTGTAGCATAAACGTGAAAGTGATGCGGTTCTTCCTCAACGATTCGTTCCCCAATCAAATTTCCATCCGATGGCATTGTCGTGTCCAGTAAGCCCGGTCGCTTTCGTTCTTGCTTGTTTAGCATCATCATGTCTTTGAAAACGCTTGTTATGCCTAAGTTTCCTCCTGCTGCTGCCGATCTGGTAGCCTTTGGATTCAGCGAAGAGGATCTGGCAGCCTTAGCTCTAGCCAGAAGACCAGCAGTCCCGCCGGTCTTTAGGGTTGAGTGATTGTGAGGTACATAGTCGGGAAGAGGTTTGTTGCCGCCCTCAGCTTTCTGATTTGGTGTACTTGAAAAAGGTCGCAAACATCGGAGGGGTAATGTTCGAGTGATATTCGCAGGTTCGGAAATGGAAGCGAAAGGCGATTGAGCCAGAACTCGCCGTGAAAGAGTTCGACTCATGATTGAATGAATATCGAAATCCGGGGATTCAATATTGCAGTATTGGTGGCTTTGATATCAAAATCTAGTCGAAAGTTGAATTCGGACTGGGTTGTTCCGCTTCGCGCACTAACCCTTGCAGCCTTGAAATTTTGTCGATCGGAGAAAATGTTCAAATCGCCGCCATTCAATGATAACCTTGCGAAACCAAATTTATTTCAAGTCTTATATCTTTTGAAGTAGCTTTTTAATAATTATACTCTCCTTCTCAGTCAACATGAACGGGCTACGAACAGCGGCGACAAGGACGCCAACAAGTAAACAGATTTCACTGTCTTCAATCGCGAGACCTTCATCCAATGGCTCCACGTTTCGTCTCCAGATAGTTCAACAAAGTCGAAATTTACAATTTTCTACAGCGGGATCTTCGAGACCTGCGAATCTTTCATATCCTACGCTTTTGCGATCACGATTCCTTCCAGAAGAAATTAGATTTGTAGCATGCCCAGCATCCTCGCGGCATTTCCATGAAAGCTCGATACTAGGCAAAGAAAAGAAGGCAAAACCAGTAGATCCAGCAGATCCAGCAGCAAAAGAAGAAGCTACAGAAGAAGAGCCCACCAAAAAGGAATCTGCTAAAGACTCAGAATCTACTTCCGGAGAGGATAAGACCAAGGAAGAAGGAGAGGGCAGTGAAGGCAAAAAGGAAGGATCTAAAGAGGCCCCTCCACCCCCACCACCCCACGGAGACAAAACTCCATGGCAAGTCTTCACCGAAACCCTGCAAACCGAATTCAAGGCATCAAAAGAATGGAATGAATCAACCAAGCAATTAGCAGAAGGTGCCCATCAATTTACAGAGAACGAAAATGTCAAGCGTGCCAGACAAGCTTTCGAAACTACCACCGGAGCAGTCACCTCGACAACAGGCAAAGTTTTGAAGACTACTGCAGGCGCAGTTGGTAAGGGAGCTGCTTGGACTTGGGAAACTCCAGTTGTGAAGGGAGTGAGAACTACTGTTAATGCTACAGCCAATGTACTTGACAAGGCGACACAACCAATCCGACAAACGGAGGCATATAAGAATGTTAAGAATGTGATTGATGATGGAAGTAGTTCGAGGTATGGAGGATGGGTTGAGAAAGATGAGAGGCGGAAAGCAAGAGAATTGCGGGAGTTGCAAGAGGGTGCCACTGGCAAAACCAAGGAGGTCCCAATAGAAGATCCAAAGTAAGTGAGATCTTCACCCCATCAAGATTCACATCTAACAATCGCAGCGCCGGAACAAATGTCACCCTACACAAAGACTCAGCATACAAAGAGGCTTGGAGAGATTTCCGCGACTCAAATCGTGTCATGCAATCTTTATTCTCCATGAAAACCGTCTATAACGAATCCGAAAATCCCTTGATCTCAACTGCCCGCAGCATATCTGATCGAGTTGCCGGTTTCTTCGCCGAAAACGAAACCGCCCAAGTAATTAAGAAATTCCGCGAAATGGACCCCTCCTTCCAAATGGAACCTTTCCTCCGCGAAATGCGCGAATACATCCTCCTAGAAGTTCTCGATGCCTATGTAAAAGGCGATACCGAAACCCTTAAACTCTGGCTTTCCGCAGCCCAATTTTCGGTCTACGATGCTCTCTCAAAACAATACACAACTGCTGGTCTCAAATCCGATGGTCGCATTCTCGATATTCGACATGTTGAGGTCCTGTCGGCGAGAATGTTAGACAATGATATTCCAGTCTTCATCATTACATGCAGAACCCAAGAAGTTCACGTATATAGAAACGCCAAGACAAATCAACTAGCTGCTGGTATGGAAGATAAGGTACAATTGGTTACCTATGCGATCGGTGTAACAAGAGTGGCGGAAGACGTTAATAATCCAGAGACGAGAGGTTGGAGACTCATTGAGTTGCAGAAGAGCGGAAGAGATTACATATGAGAATCTCCTCTTCATCTCTCTCTTCACTTTCTGTCTTGGCGTCAGGCTTACAAAAGCTTATATCCTCCCTCGTCTATTTCATCACCATCTTGTAGCATAGCGCTCCCAGTCTTCCTCCATCATAAAAGCAACTCATCCCTTCATATACATCTGGGTCCTTATTCCAACCCATTGATCATATAAATTCACAACTCCTCTTGTACATCATCTCAGGCTACATTACATTACATCACATTACAACACACAACCAAAAACCATCCCTCACAAATCAAAAGGAGTTCCAGGAAGCGAGGGACCCACATTTCACCAACTGACAAGTTTCTTGTCAAAGCGTGTGTATTAATGAAATCAAAAAACTTTATCTATCTGTTCGCTTCGTCTGAACTAAGCTTCGACGAAGCCTTTTACGCCACTCTTACGATTTTCAATGGATAGTGAGGGGAAGGGGAGAAAGAGAAAAAGAGGGAGGGAGGTTGATAGAAGAAAATTCCTAAAGAAAAAACCTTCCACATACTGAAGGGAGGAAGGAAATTTGTTCATATATTGTACAATTAACGATCGAATCGAATGTATATCGGAATGAATTGAATGGCAAATTAAAAGCTAGAGATACTTGTTTCTCATACACTGATCCTTGTGCCTTCTCCTCGACAGCTTGTAGTGTGAAGTCGTCAGATATCTGATACTAATTAGTTTTTCTAATATGTAAAACTACAGTGTAATTAACAAGAAATAAAACTGCTTTTAAACATGCTCGAATGCCAGTACTGATACATTAATCAATATATAAGTATAAACAAGCAATTGCACAAGCTAACCCCATCAAAAAGAACCTCGTTATCTTCATCCCACGCAACTTCTACCTAAACATCATCAGCAAACCTTACGCCCCCTTTCCCTTTTCCCTTCCCCTTTCTCCGTGCGTCTCTGTTTCCATCCTCACCCTCACTTACCCTCTGCACTCCACCCCCATCTTTCTCACTTAAACTCATACTTCCCTCTCTTTCCCTCCCACCACCCTCAAAACTCCCCGTTCCATCCATTCCCATCCTCAAAGTTGCACCCATATTTCCACTTCCGGCCTCGCCTCCACTTCCCTCCATCCCTTCCTCCACACCCCCCTCTCTCTTCCAAGCAGATTCCACAGCTCGACTCCTAATCCTCCACTGTCTCTTCTTCCCCCTCATCAACCCCCCTCCCATATACATTCTCCTTCCTCCACTCACGAAATTCTCTGTCTGTCCCTGCCCCTGCATATCCACATCCCCATCTCCATTCAAATTCAAACGCATATTCCTCCCCAACGAAACCGGCGGTCCCCTCTCCCTCTCCGGCATAACCGGAACTCCAACCCCCAATCCCCCCAATCCCCCCAATCCCGGTCCTATCAATCCGCCTACCATCGCCATCGGAGTCGGTATTCTTTCTCTCCTCTTCAGCCCCTCTCTTCCCTCATGACCCATCCCCTCTCTCGCCGGCGCACTAACTCTTCTTTTTTCCTGTGCGAAATTTTTCAAGATACCTTTTCTCTCTCCCGGTCTAGGGGTTCCAATTGCAACTCCATCTCCGTTTACCGACGGATATCTAATTAGAGTATTTGTGCCATTTTCACTTTCTCCATCGCCCTCCCTCACAATGATAATTGTATCCTGCGAGCCAGTACCCGCACCATCTAATTCAAGGCTAACACTATTGCCTCTTGGTTCACTTTCCGAGCGAATTCTCCGGTCTCTTTGGGGATAATGAACATCTGCTGCTAATGGTGCTGCGGTAGGAATTGTTATATCATCTGTCGTCCCACTCTGAATACTACTTGGAATATCTGTATAAGGTTCCACAATTCCATCCGTAAAACCATCAAACCCAATTGTTTCGGACTCGTTAATATCTACATTATCAGTATTCATCCCTCTCTGAGCAAAATCCACTATAGCAGTACCAGAACCACTAATCTCTATCTCACATACCATCCAATTAGCTAGAGCTCAAGATACGATGATTACAGAAGAACACTGAAAATAAGATATTAAAGGAAGAAGAACATACCATCTTCACCACCAGCAGCAATAACAGTACCAACACCATGTTTCTTCAATTTCTTTTCCGCCTTTCTTCTAATACTATCTTCCTTCTTTCTCAACGACTCTGCTTTTCGTTCCTCCTTATCTTTTTTTCTCTGATCCTTAATTGCCTCTTTGGTCTGTACCTTACCCGGTGTTGTTGACTGAGCGAGAGAGGTTTCGACAATGGGAGCTGGGGATACGGCATTAACTGGCTCGCTGATAGTTTGTGAGGAAGAACCTGATTTTCTTCTTTCTTCTGCTAGTTGTTTCTTCTGTGCTTTGATAATGTCTTTGGGGGTAGAGAAACTAGGACCGGTATAGATGGGCGAGTCTTTCGAAACGAGTAATGGAGTGAGCTCAGAGGCAGCGGTGAGATTTTCAGGGGTTTCTGCGGCGGAAGGTTTACGTTGTCTTTCCTCAACTGGTTCATTCGTCATATGCTTTGGGATTTGAATAAACATTGCACCTCTGGGTAATCCTTTGGGCAGTCCTTTAGGCAATCCTTTGTCCAATTTCTCCACCTTATCTTGTACATTTCCTTCGATTTTACCACTATCTGACTTACCATTACCTGCCTTACATCCACTATCGACCTTCTCGTGCTTCAAATCAACACTCGTTAGAACTGACTGAGAAGAGGGCATCGAGTGTGTAGAAGAAGGAGTTCGACAAGGCTGTTCCTCTCCCCACGGATTCGGGTGATCAAGCACATTCTTTGCATGAATTGGGACGGGCAAATTGCCAGTAGAAAAGAGAGATCTTGGCTGGCTCAAGATTGGTGGGCGAGGTGGACTCTCGGGTGGATGGGCTTTACATGTTTGTTCAATTGATTGGGTTGTAAAGAATTTGCGTTGAGGACTGGAAGGACGAGAGGTTGCAATATGAGGATTAGTATTAGTAGGACGAGCAGTGGCAGTGGCTGGCTGAGGGGTGGTAGCAGGCCGATGAACAGGAGTTGGTCGAGGAATTCCCCCAAGAGGCTGTTGCTTGATTTGAACTTCCGAATTGCTTGAGGGGAACTTGGGTTTACTGAGATTAGTAATTTTGAGTTTCGAAGACTCTGCCTTTGAGAGTAGGCTCGCATGATTGTGTTCGTCAGCTTTGCGTTTCGATTCCTGAGCATGTTAGACAAAGCCACCCCAAAATCGTGCCTGTTCGTTATGCATTACATAAGTATTGTCATTAGATGTGTAAAGATTCACAAGGGTACAATATCCATACTACCACACTGTGGTTGGTTTC
This sequence comes from Botryotinia convoluta, assembly GCA_004786275.1. Lineage (NCBI taxonomy): Eukaryota > Fungi > Ascomycota > Leotiomycetes > Helotiales > Sclerotiniaceae > Botryotinia > Botryotinia convoluta. The sequence goes on along the minus strand of PQXN01000100.1, from coordinate 18,276 downwards.
GAGGTTCATCACGATGATATGTAGTAGCATTATATATATAATAGATAAATGTTTTAGTGCAAATTCAAACGCCACCTAAGCAAACTTGCTATTTTCCCATGACCTCCCGTATGCGATTCTATATATTCAAAACTTTTGAGTTTTAGCTCGATCCATCACTTACATCTTTTGATTTACCGCTGGAGCTTGTGCCGTTGTCAGCCCCTTTTCCATCATCCTTTGAGTGGTTGTGATCTTTGACCGCTTTTGCTGCTTTCGCGAGGGTGACCGTCTTGTCCTCGGTAGTGAGGTCATTCACGAGAGTTGCATCCTTTTTTGCGGGACTCTTTGATCTGGACTTGGACCTTGATTTCCTGTCGGAAGGTTTGACGAAGATTTGCTTCGCCCATAGGTCTGCATATCGCCCCTTAGAGTGAAATAACTTATCATGAGATCCTTGTTCGACTATTTGACCATCCATGACAACAACAATATGGTCGGCATTCATCACAGTTGACAATCGATGACTAATAACAGTTAGTACGAAGTAAATATGCTTTACATATAGAACGAAACTCACGCAACAATAAAGGTTGTTCGACCCTTGCACAATGCGTTGAATCCTTCCTGAATTTTTTGTTCCGTCTCTGTGTCAACGGCGCTGGTAGCTTCATCGAGTAGTATGATTTTTGGTTGTTTTAAAATGGCACGAGCAATCGCAACACGTTGTTTCTCTCCACCGGAAAGTTTCACGCCACGATCACCAACTTTAGAATTGTAGCCATCCGCAAATTTCATAATCTTGTCATGAACGGCGGCAGCTTTACAAGCCTCATATACTTCCTCGTCTGTTGCGTCCAAACGAGCGTATCGAATGTTATTCATGACGGTATCATTAAAAAGAGTAGGATCCTGTGGAACAACACCAACATGGCTGCGCAGACTATGATTCTATGTCAACAAGGGTACTGAGTATTTAAATGATCTTCTTACCTGTGCATTGTGATGTCTCGAATGTCTTGACCATCAATCTTGATACTTCCTGATTTAACGTCGTAGAAACGATCCATCAATTTTAACATTGTTGATTTACCTCCGCCAGTCTCACCAACAAATGCAATCGTCTTTCCACCAGGAGCAAAGAAACTAACATTCTTCAAGATCGGCTTTCGCTCATCATAGGAAAAACAGACGTCGTTGAACTCAATCTCGCATTTGGTAATCTCTAGGTCTTTGGCATTCGGAGCTTCTCTGATTGAGGGCTCTGTCTTCAGTAGTTCAAGAAGGCGTTCGGCATCTATCAAAGAACTAGAGATAGTTCTATACGCGGAAGCAAGGAATGATAGTGGTTCTGAGTTAGGGTTAGTATCCATGCACATACTGAGGACCTCGACAAAGTCATACCTTGTATTTGACCCCAGAACATAAGCAAGGTAGTGAACTTTCCAACGGTCTGACCTTCATAAACTACCGAATAAGCACCAAGACAGAGTACACCTGTCAGTCCAAAGCACATAATCAGGCTCTTTGCCATAGAGGCAATGTACCAGAACCATTCATAGGCCCATTTGGAGTCAATGTGTTCTTTGATGACTAGAACAAGTTAGTCAATTAATCAATCAATCCTGAAAGTCGTAGACGCAGGTAAATTTACCTCCGGAGTAGCGTTCATTCTCGTAGGGTACCATATTGAAAAGCTAGTACTTCGTTAGCGTTTGTATAAAACGATTGCGATATAAATACTGACGTTAGCAGTCGTCCAACCATCCAGTGACTCTTGCCCCGTTGTCCATTCCTTTCTGGCAAATGTTATGTACTCCCGGCGTTGATTTGTTCTCATGGAGATCAGTTTTACAGTAGCGTACATGTAAGATACAAATGTGACAACCAATACAAGGAACATATAAGGTCCAAAGGCACCGAAATAGATGAACGCGATGACTAAATCGATGATCATCGGGACTACCTGAAAGCAGATCATCTCCATCAAATCTGCGACCGATCTACCTCCATGCACTACCTGAAAAAGATCCGAGGATGATTTGCTGTCATGGAAATCGGAAGACAGGTTCATGATATGGCTATGCGCGGCTAAACTGAGTGTTTTGTATGCGTACTGTTCCAAGGGATTCCAGAGCCATGTTCTTATTACTGTAAGACACGAACCACCGTTTATGTACCTTAGGAGCGAGTATAGAAGAACAGGTGTCCAAACATTATGGCTATGATCTAGATAGATAGGTTAGAGAAAGTCCTACAAGCTGGGTTTCCAATAGTCCAGACTGCAGTTCGATAATGGCAGGGTGTTGATTTGGAGTCAATTGCAATATCCGAATTGTTGAATATGTTGAATTTATTCAAAAATCGAAAGCTCAAATCTAGTCTGCTAGTCTGGACCATTGGAAGCTCCGTTGATGGCCACTGGAGCATTACTCACCGCCCCCAGTATAATTGATTAGGCTTTGGACCATTATACCAAACTGAATTGGAACAAGAAGATTCAGAGCATTGCTTGCCAGTAAAGTGATTGCAACAAGAACAGCTCTGAACTGGAGCATTTTGTGATGTACTGGCCAAACAAAGGGAATGAACACCTAGAAATTGGTGATTAGTTTATGTGTTCGGACCATAGTTGAACGCCGGGCTCTCACAGAAAATCCTTTGAGGTAAGTCCACCAGTTGCCGTCTTCCTTAAGTCTTTTTGCGATAGCCTCTTTTGATTTGCGCTGATCCTTCAGATAAGAGTCTTCCGAAGCTACACTCGCCGTATCCGACTCATCTCCTGCATCTTCATTATCTTGAGTTACAGGCTCACCCGTTGTGCCATATCCATTACCATTTAGGGTGGAGCTTTCGGAGCTAGATGGATCCGATGGCTTCTTTAACAGTGATTGACGTTCTGTATCAATGGTTTCGGGAGCTATATCTGAGTCGCGAATATATAAGTAGATAACAGGTAAGGCGATGAGATTGAAGATTCTTATAGCTTGTATAGAAATGAGTATGTAATCGAAAGCCGAGTTGGGCGGCGGAGAAAACACATTTGGTAAAATTATTAGGCAGAGTTCCACACAAAGACCTATGAACCAAGTTCCATAGTATGGATACCACGTAGGAGATTTCGTGTCTCCGAGTGCAATTATTTGAACCAGAAAGACCAAAGTGGATGAGATGAGGTAAACCTGGATCGTCAGTCAAGCCAAAATGAATATGATCAAAAGAAAGACATGGAAAATCAGAAGAAAGTACAACCACATGATGTAGGAAAGGAATCGTACGCTGAAGTCAAACGTCTCCTAAATACCTATATACTCCAGAGCACTTTTCAATCTTCAGTGTGAATTAAAAATTAAATTGTCATACAGACTGTGATGATCATCAATATCCCAATTGATGCTTGACAGTCAATTACTTCTTCAGAAATAATCTCAGTATGCCAATTCTAAGAGTGTGGTTTCCCGCACTACAGGTTGATGCTCCCTGATGAAAGAAAATTTCCACTTACAACTCGGTCTTGTCCCGGATTCCAGTTTTCCACTGACGACTTGATAATTGCAACAATGATTTCGGCAGCCTGTCATCAAAAACATATTAGAAGGACAAAAGTATGCACCATAGTGTAATTAACGTACATATGTTCCAGTCAGACCCCCAATGAAGCATAATATCAACCCACGACGAACATGCTGATCCTGGACTTGAGATTTCTCTGCTTGCATATAACATACAGTGATACCAAGGGCGATAAAGAAATAGAAGAAGACGAGAGTTGGATACGTATATCGTAGGACCTTCAGGGCAAACCAAAGCTGTGAGAAGATTAGCAGAGTCTCATTAAGATCGTTCGAAATATGTTTTTCGCTGGATTTGAAGAGCCTCATTACTCCAAGAATGTTGGAACATTTGGATGTAAGTAGCCTTCTTTAATGTCGCGGGTATAATCAACTATCGGACTTACATTTGGTGAAGCAACAGGAGTAAACATTGTTTCCATGATGCTTGATGGATTCAGATCCATCAAGTAACGTGAAGTCCGAACCGAAATCTATCGAGATAATGACGAATCAGTCGCTGAATATGTGGTTCTGCATGCGGGTGAGAACAGAAAATGTACCAATTGCGACTTTATACAATGAGAGATTCTAGGATAAGTTGGGCATATTTAAAAAGTGATGAGTGAAATGTGTTTGTGGAAGGAACGATGTGGTTCTGCTAGATATATATGATAAGATGTAGCGCGCGCGAGGCTCTCCTCTGTGAGTATCTTGAAAACCCAGGAAGGAGTTAATCTTTCTTCGATCCAACCATGCTTGAATCATCGAAACCGTAAATATTGAAATAAGCAATGATGCGTCGATTATCAAACATAAAGGACTTTCATTGAACGCTGTTGAATAAAGGAGTGTTTTGTGGTGTCTTAAGTTATTGTATGGTGTATGTAGGTAGTTTACCACCATTTTCTCAATATAATTAACCTTGGCATCCATTGACCAAATCCCCTGTCATCGCCGCGTATTTATAAACACCTAGTAGTTGTCTTACGACTCCAGATATTGATTCTGTATCATAAAATTTGGTATAGAATATGAGTAAAAGACTTCTTACTCACTTATTGCTTATAATCCACTCATTTTTGAAAACTTGGGGCTCGAAATACCAATAGCAGAGGAAGTTTTGAGTCAAGCGCTGGGAAAGGAGGCGAATATGTAAATATAAATATTTCTTACTCACCTGTATTAGTAAGCGTCAATTGGTGCTTACTCCTTAGGTAGATACAACTAACACTCCAATTATTCCTGTCAGCTGGATTAAATCAAGAGGATATCGCTCGGGAGTGTAAATTGCATGACTTCCTTGAGGCTCGTGTATAATCCGTAGGGGGTTTATATGTCGATACTCGGCCACCAAGCCTTCCCACGCGATTCGGTGAGCTGTATGGGGTTGCAATTGATTCGAGGTACGTACTGTGTATGTATTTGGCAGTTGCGTCTTGGTCAACACCCACGTTATATAATACAATTGGACGGTTGGAGAAAGAACATGGACCAGATGTGAGGTTGCGGTGCATATTAAGTATTGATTCACGAGCAAACGCACGTTCGAAGAAAGATTTCCATTCAACGATAAGGGCGAAACCAATCTACTTCGGGTCTGGGATATTGAACTTGTCGGATCCTAGACCATTCCCTTGGAAGGATGTTCTCCACGCCACGCCTATGTACTCCGGATATGGCATTCATGGGGTCTTATGAAAGCGGTAACAGCGGTAAATGAACATGAATAGGTTGGAAATCATACTCTCTCCATTTGTCGCCTGCCCGCCGACAATATGTGTTTCTGTACATGATGTACGGACACTTCTCTTTCCTTGTTGTGCCTAGCGCTGAGTAAAACATCTGAGCATGTCCACCATCGAACGTGCATATCGAACATTATAGAATACAACTTATACAAGCCTACGCCTTGGATTGTGCGTCAATACTCATGCATTTGGTCATTGTACCTGTTGATAGGGTATGGATCGGAGGTGCCAATGTAATGATTTTACTCAAAGCAAGTCTTAAGGTACGAATATGGTGATGGCTCGGATGGAGCATGCATTAAGGTTATGTGATAGATGGATATGTGTATGGGGGATGCATATTGGGTAATATACTCGTATATAAAGATTGATGAGGGAGTACCTCGAGAGTAGGAAGGGGGGAATATCTAGGTAGGTAGTCATCATTGAGGTCTGGACTTAAAAAAGGTATTCGACCATTCGACGGTCCTCAACACTTTGAATATGATGATATACCCGAGTCTATAATCACATATTGACTCCTTTCCCATTCCCCTTCTCATTTCCATTTTCATCTACTATTGTACGAGATGATTTCAAAATTTCCAAGGGTTTGGAGTTGGTGTACGATACTTCCATACTTACATTACAGCATGTATGTAACCTTATCTATCCTTGCATTTCAGCGGCATGCCCGCAATTAACCAATAGCCGACACGTTTACCGTTGAGTTCAACCACCATCTTTTATTATCACATCATCAATCACTTCATTTCACTCCACAAAAGCATCGAGCGTCAAACTTCAATTCATCTACCACTCCAACTCGCATTCGTGGCTTTCGTCCAACAAGGAACCGGACTAATGTCCTCTATAAATCCAATCAATTGATCCCTTTCGCAGATGCACATTCGACGAATCGCTATGATCCATCGATTGGAGCACGCGAATCATTCCTCAACCTGTTGAGTATACATTTGTAGTGTACGAACACCTTCGACTCTCCGATGACGACTATGCGATGATAATTATACACAAATGCAATGAAAAACGAGGGAAGAGAGGGGAAAGGATCAACGTCGTCATAAATGCCTAGAATCTTCACACCACTTCACCCAACTGCAGTCGTCGAACATTTGGAGCATACTAGAATTTTTCAGGGGCGAGTAATATCTCCCAATGATCGGTACCAATATCTATAACCTTGCATACAACCTGCGGAGGCACACAACCGAACGACTCGTTGGCGTTGCGGTTGCACATGCTGCTCCTTTCTCATGAACAATGCTATATCCACTGCCTTTGCAGGTCTCTTATCTTGATGATCTTCATTGAGCCCTCCCCCCTGCCTCAATCAATTCTACCACAACTCAAAGTCCAATATGGGTTGAATATTGCTGCTATATTAGTGGTACATATCCTCGGCAGTACATAAGGTGGGCCCAACTGGTCTTGCAATACGCGAAGTGACAATACTTACAATTTCGTACATTTTCGTTCTCGGTGAATGGTGTATTCCTTACAAGAACCAGCTGATTGAACCAGCCAACAGATCAGAAGCCAGGCCATTGGGATAGCCACCAAGGCCCGCTTCGTGCATACGACTCGCTCGTTACTATTACGATTTCTTGTATTCAGATAATAATCTTTGGCCAGGCAAATTGGTATCCTACAGATACTACCACATAACCTCAGCTGATTGCTCGGCATCCTGACCTGTGAAATGCCTTTCGTCGCTGCATGTCATCGAAAAGATCTAAGATCCGCACTAATTATCAATGATTTGCGGTACAAAATAGATATCCCACACCCCACCCGGCAGTTTATACGATTGGCTCAGTCCTCGGCAGACTTTCTCAATGATTGCCTTCACGTTAATGCAAAGCTGTTAGGCATCTGCGGGGAAGATAGCGTTTTATCCCAGCAGTATCTGCATATTTATTCGAAATGGCACTTGATCACATGAATATTTGCAAGCATTAAGTAAAAAACGCTGGATTGAATGGTGGATGAAGGATCACATCTCCGCCATTGGATGATTGATGCTTCTGAAGCCTAAACTATAGTATCTTTCCCGATGATAGATCCCGAAATCGCTTTCTCCTAGAAAAATTCGAATGAAGTCTCCTCGAGCCATACTATTACCAGAAATCAATTTTAACATCCCAACCATTCATCAAAGTCGACCGGTACAAATCCAGTCTACAAAATTGCCACGCTATTCCATCAATCAGAGTCCTCCAGTGCTTCCATTGTCTCCACTGCCACCAAACTCAAAATTGTATCCAAAAGGATACTTGGTCTCTTCCTGGGCGAAGTTCCATTCGGAATTCTGTGAAAGATTACCAAGACCCTGGCCAGTCGAGGTATTTTGATTTGCTCCGAATTCTGGGACATATGGTCGAGAATTTGGAACAAACAATTGATTATTATGACCGCGCGATTGTCCCTGGGGGTTGGTCATATTCAAATTGAACAGCTGGTCTGTGATCTGACTCAAATTTGCAGGCGAGGATGGCCGACTGCGAGAGATGGTATTAGGAGGGGCATTGAAACCAATACTTGTGCTTGTCATTGCAAACGAGCTAGTACTGCCACCATATCGAAGGGTAGGTGTGCTAGGTCTACTTCCAGCGTTCAATGCTTGGAACGACGTCATCTGACTGGGTGTGAAAGGTCTTGCCCGGCCACCGGATGGAAATGTAGATTTGCTCTGGGTGGCACGTGGTGATGCAAATCTAGCAGAAGAATCTGTGACAGACATTGTACTTGAAGAAGTACCAGCCATATTACCAGCCATTGTATTTTGCTGTGTTGGGCGATTATAGTATGCGGCCACATAAGATGGTGGTCCTTGCCTAGTCTCAGAAATGACTGCTTGGGTTTGATATCTTGCGGGAATGTTGGTCATGCTGGTCAAATCCGATGCAGCTTCTCTGTCCTTTATAAGCTGGTTCTTCGGGCCATTGGGATTCCAGTTTGGATTGGCAGTTGGAATAAAAATGTCATCATCTTCCTGATCAAAACCTCTGGCGTTGTTAAACTCCTTTCTTGTCTGGTTTGCGATCTCATCGAGAACTGCCTGTTCTTGAGCGCTCAATTTTGGCATAACTGGCTTCTCATTTTTCGCAATTGCTTTCTTCGCAGAAGCAATTGAAGTTTTCATGCCAATTGGCTCTCCTGGAAGAAAATCGCAGTGGTCAATATCTGATGACACGGGGTAGGGGATATGGCCTAGAGGGAACTGCTTGTGTGTTTCGGGATCACCGCCAATACGTTGCCAATATGTCCAAGAAGTTGGCTTTGCCTGATATCCACCGGGATTATGATTAATAGCGGGAGGCAAGCTATCCCAGTCAGGAATAGGAGCTTTTTTCCACTCAGTTGTAGTGGTATCAACGGTGACCTTCTCACCCACACCTCTGTATTCGTCTCCATGCAAAAGACCATCAGTGTTGGAACTTTGGATATCGACTGCCTTGCCCTTGCCCTTGCCCTTGCCCTTGCCCTTGTAATTCGTTGTGGGTATTCGAGGATTCGAAGCGTCGACAGCTTCATCAAAAGTTGCACCAAACTTGAAGGCAGATGCGATAGGGTTCAAGCCACTTGATACTCCACTTGTAAATGTCGTCTTTTCGAAGATACCGCCGCCTGGTGGCTTACCACCTGAAAAACGTCTGACTCTTGGGTGTCTGGAGCCGTCAGCGTCGAAGATATGACCAATGTCGTTAATGTTGTATGTGTCTCTGCATTTGACAGTATGAAGCCTCAAAACAGGAACATTTCCTGCCACGCCAAGTTGGATAGCTGTACAATATAGGTCCCAATAGTTGTTCATTGGTCCACCGCTGATACAATTCCAGGTCACCCATTGTGCGGATGGATTTGGGACATTGAGCGAAGCGTGAGAAGTCGCATCGGTTACAACGCCTTCAATAGCTGGTAGAAAACTGTCCATATCACGTTGGCCACAACGAACGTCGATACGCCGAATCAAATACTTGCCCTTGCCTCTATGGATAGAGTTAGGGTCACACTCGCGTCCGTCGATAAGGCCCTGCAATTTATTGATTAAATCCTTTAGGTCCAGATCGAGAGTCAATAAGATTGTGTGGTGACTTGTTTCGCCGCCTATTTCATCGTATGCGATCACGTCAATTTCGCGCTCCGAAAGTTCACATCCAGCTCGAATATTGTCCTCACAATATGCATTTAATTCGCGACATGCTTCCTCGTAGGTGAGCGGGACGGTGGTGGACATAGCGTGCTTAGTCTGGCTCGACTGATGAGATTGGTGCGAGGCCACTGAGGGTGCGTGGTAGGGATTAAGGTCTTCGCTATTGTCTGTATTGTCTTGAGACATTGGAACTTCGGCCGAAGGACCAAAACCGTCGCTGGCGGTTTGTCGGAGCATCTGATGCAAAAATGGAGGAGTTTCCTCTTCTTCGTAATTATTCATATTAGCTATTGGAAAGCAAGATTGTTTGTAAACAGTCAAAAAATGTGGGTAGATAAAAAATTAATCAGATCGGGGAAAGAGATTGTTTGAAAGAAGAGGCTGCGAGGCAGAGGATAATTGTAGGTAAACATAAACGCACTAGCGTGTTTTGTTGCCATGGGAGAAAGTGAATGTTTATTCTGCCAAGTGGTGTGCGTCGAGCGGTGTCCAAAGTGAAGGTGCAACGATAGTGAAGTTTGAGATTTCTTACCAACAGTTTCGGGTACGGTAGGAGGTGGAGGAGCAACTATTGTTCTTATCAGTACGGACAATCAAAAGCTCAACGAGAGGTAGGATACGTACATGATGACAGCGCTGAAAAAAAGGGTTGATCTGTAAAAAAGTTGGCGTTAGCAAGATGACCGTTATGATGATGGAGATAAATGTACTTGCGATCGCCGTTGATCGAATCGTCGGAGCGCACCGAACTAGCAAACCGAGATTTGGCTGATTGTCTGGGGTCAGCACATGCAGTGGTAGTGAGGTTATGGTTCAAGTGGGACTTCTTACCGGAGGTGTAGCTTTCGTTGCTACTTGAGCTACTTGAGCTACCTGCCTTGCTGGCAACGCTCTCCTCATCTGTTCATAGAATATAAAGTTAGTATGTGGCTTTGAGGTGACAGGTACAGTAGCTTATGAGTTGACCATCCCCGAAATCTGGGTAACTCAATGTCAGGCTTGAATGCAGGCATTGAAACATCTGTTTCAGGATGCCCATTTCTAGCACAAGATGCTCTTTTGCTGGAAGCAAGCATGGAAGAGCAAGCAGGTAAGCTTCAGAGGTTCTTCATCATCGATTCGTTGTTCCTTGGAATTTGAACAATTGATCGATGACCAAGATGCTCTCCACTTGATGAAGTTCGCTCAACCAATACCCTATCTATGTGTAGGAACAATGGCTCAAGGATGGAAGGGAATTGTAGCTAGCAGGTAAGCCTTGAGAGTCTGAATTCATCAAAGTAATTGTTGTTTGGGATTTAAACAATTGCATGATGATAAAGAACCTTTTGACCTAGCAGAATAGAAAGCGAAAATCAAATAGAATAGGAAAAATGTTTACATACCAGAGGACCCCATGTTGAAAAGTTGTGGATAATGTAGTGAACAAAGTTGTAAAAGAAAATAAAAGAAAGACAGAAGAGGTAAAGCATAAGAAGTGAAGAAGAAAAAGTTGAAAAGGTAAATAATAAGGGAGAAGATCCGGACCCTTTTTCTGTCGCTTAGCTCGAATTGTCTGCCTGATTTTTTGGATGTCTTGTTTTTTGACTTCAAGGTTTGAGTTAAGGTATGAGGATTGTGGGGATACCTGGAGAGAATTTGGGACTTGTTTGAGATTATGTTTGTGTTGTTTTTGTTGCTTTGAGAAAGAAATGAAAGGATGGTTGTTTGGATTGTGGTTTTTATTGTGGTGAGGGTGTCGGGGTGCATAGCTGGGAGGGGGAGGATGGGAGAGGATGATGGATTTTCTGGTTAGGTTACAGGTAAATTCACTGGACCTATAGGTTCTTCTGTTGAAGAGATGGAGGTGTGAATTTTTGTTTCTTGGAGGTGGTTGATAAAGACTTCAATTACTATAGGCTTTGAACTTCTTGGTTTATTCTCACAGTCTGGGATTATAGATGGGGAAATCAGATGGGGAATGCTTAATAAGTATATTATTTCTCCCTCCCCTGAGTCCTAGCTGAGTCCAATCTATATCACAGCTCTTCGTTAGTGGTCTTCATTGTAATTCACTGGGCTTCTGGGTTCAGATCATGTTGTTTATTTATCGTCAAAGAAAAAAATCGTTTCTGTTCAACTTCTACCTACCTACCTACATCATTGAAATTAATGGATGTTTACTGCTGAATCTACAACAAGTCTAAGAGTACTTAAGGTATAAACTAACTTCCATCACATAGAATCCAAGGGCATTTAATTTTGTATTAGGATTCTGAACTGTTACCTCCATCTCTTCTCGTCTGTCTTTTTTCCTTCTTGGGACTTGAATGTATGTATTGGATCTGCAATCTTTGATGTTTTAGTACTGTGTTTCTTGGATGGATGGACTGATTGACTGGATTGCTGGTTGCTACCTATTCTTTTATGTAGAAGGGAAGTGAGATTTGGTTTGTGATGGATCTTTTACGGTGAGCTCTTCATATTTCCTCCTGCCATCTTTGCTCCTCCGACTTCCATCTAGTATCACCATGTTCATCTCACGGAAGGGATAATTGGCTTCTTGCCCATATCTTCTTTTCCAAATTTATGCTAACTCATCTCCAAAAAACAGTTCAACGTCATAAAATAGCGATGAAGTCCGACAATCCACACATACACGCTGGCGCACGAGATGCAGCATTTCTCGATTGCCTATTTTTCGGAACACTTCGGTTGACTGAATGGCATACCGCTCCAGTTTCTTCATCGGCCGTTTTGGTCCTTGGTTCACCTCGACGATCACAGCATCAATACTCTCGCCATTCTTCTTCAATACCTTCATCGGGATTTCTCCTACGACTCTTCGTCTTGGTGACTTGATGTCCGTCAAGCATATACAAGATTTGTTTACAAGATATATGCATCGAAGGATCAATAGCACAGGCTACTTGAGAAGCGTACAGTGCGGCGGGAAAGCCTGTTTATTGAACTCAGATGGTGATGTTTTCAAGTGCAGTCATTGATGGAGAATCCTGCGAAAATTAAAGGTTAGGAATTTCAGGTAGACGTCTGTCCACTCTCGCACGCCGCCATTTATTTGTTCACCGCGTGGAGGATTGATGGAGCTGCTGCAGGGCTAAGCTACTATCACCTCTGTGTGCAGTAGTTTTGGAAGTCCGGAGAGGGGTTAAAGATCGATCAGAATTTTATAAGTTGACCCACGGAAGGTTTTTAGCGGACATATACTTCAGCGTGATAAGGAATCTCAACATGACAACATTGATGTCACAATCCTAGCTCACGAAAGTGAGATTAAAAAGAGGCTTAAAGCAGTTTGATGCTGATTATGATACCTGGGTATGTTGCTCCGTGTTGCTTGTGACCATAGCGATGAGATCGATCTCGGTCTCTCTCGGAACTTTGTAGTTACTGCACCGGGAGAGCAGCCTGTGGTTTGTATTGCCAACATTATCTCATACTATCAACATGTTGAGATTGATAAGCAGAAATCGACTACTAGTACCAAGTGCATACTGATGCAGCTGCCCCTGCCCAATTTTCTTCACTCTTAGCACACTCCAGCTCGCGAAGGACGAAGAATATCCCAATTAGCAGCCAAAAACCATGATTGATAGCTTTTTAATGGAAGCTTAGATTACCGACAGCGGTCCGGGTGTATACTGGAGGGTTTCGTGTCGTGGCATTTCTTGCTTTTCGAAGAGGACCAGCAGCCGCGCTATTAAAGCGTTGAGACTAGCCGTGGTCGGATTACTTTCATGCAGTATGATGCCGCGATGGAGAATGTGCGGACTGAATGATAGAATGATGGACTTTGATATTCCATTGGCATGGTGTGATACTCTCGCCAATCTCGAAACGAAGGTAATAAGTAATTAAATCTTACCTGGTAGACACTTCATGGTCAACTGGATTAATTCACACAAGTCTAGAACTTTGTCTCGCTCATGATCTACAAGAGCTTATTTTCGTTTGACGACCCTTTATATACTTAATACTGCACGATGCAATAGGTATGAAGGAACCGGAAAGTATATTGAACAAGGATGCACATGTAGGGATCCGAAAAACTCGCTTGGATTACCCATGGATTGGTATAAATTTCAGGAATAAAAAATACAAAAAGATCACTTACCCACTGCTTTTATAAGCAAAATGGATCCGACGTATATTTGCAAGTATTAAACTGTTGCGGCGGTCCTTGAGCTGGCCCGATCATTTGGATCTGTACAAATCTTTTGCCAACTTCACACCCATGGACTAAGGTCTCAAAATGAATACCAGTATGTGATATTGGGGTTAAACTGCAATAGGCCTGTCCTTTGTTTGTCCGGCGCAATGGAAATTAATCCTATAGCATCATCTACTTACAAAAATCAGTGTATCATATGGAAACGCATGCTTTGGAACGAATTTTCTGTTGCAGACCTTCCATGTCTCTTCATAAGGGAGAAAGTTTTGATCTACCGACGTTTAAGATGGCCTATCTACGACCTATGGATGATTTCATGTATCATTTATGCGGTATTATTCGGATTCCTGTATATACTTCCTACCTCAAAGCGCTCGATTGAGCATTCGAGCAGGAGTGACTTAGATCTGAATGAACGTTGAGTTCGAGTATCGCAGACAGAAAATTTTCTGCTTTGGAGAAGAGGTGTCATTACCTACATCCATTGATGAATTCCACTAAGCATACAGCCAGATAAAGGTTTTGTAACGTTGAGTCACGAGGTAGGGAAATGGCAACCCCGTGTACCGCTAGACCCTCGATTATGTACCTACTCCGTGAAGTTTAAATGTCTTGACAGCACTAATGAATCTAGTTAAACGTAGTTTTCAACTATATAAGGAAGAGCTGTCCTCCCGGATTCCCTTCTTCTTCTCTTCACAAGTAATCACAATCACAATCTTAATCCCTATCTTAATCGCAATAAGTCATCTCGACCTCCAGTTTATATAATTTAATATATACCTGCTTCAACACTTTTTTATCTGAATTTAGAGCGGAAATTTCTCCTGCTCAAGGACTTTGGACATTTCTTCCATATAAGATGGTTCACCAACATCATTATTCGCCATTTCAAAGGACAGGAATCATCCTGCTTACGGACCAGAAGTTGGTAGGTGACCTCAACCCAATTTATATAAAATGTTTTAACGACTATATTTTGAGATATATTCAAATACCCGGGGAACAATAAAACACAAGCAGGGGCAGTCATGTTTTCAAATTTGGAATCGAGACTCCGTCGAGCCATGGACTCAAGGAGGGGGAAAAGGGCAGCCTATAAGGAAACGGAGAATAATGGATTAGTTCATCAATCCAACAGTACCAGCGAAATAGCAAGAGCAACAAATCCGGCTCTAAAGACACTAGAACAACCGAAAGCAGATTTAACTTCTATCAAAGTCGAAATCGTTTTAATGGACGAGAAGAACGAGCGAAAAGCCAGGCCACCCCACAAGAGAAGTCTATCGCAAGATTATTTGTCAAGAAAACATTTCATTGAACTCGCAGCCGATAAATTGAACGTTCTCAACAACACTTGTTGTTATTGAAACAAAAGGACCCTGCAGAGAAAGTATATCTATCATTGCGTCTATCTAATGAGCTAAGCATGAATATATATACAACGGGTGATATGATTGAGGACATGAACGAGGAGGAGTTAGAATACAACATCAGAATTAATCAAATAATCAAAACGACTTGGTCTGAACACGACCCGGAATTAAAGACACATCAAGATTGCGACAACCTATGCAGGGAGCGGATAAAGAAGAGCAATCTTCTGTACGACGAACGCATAATGGAGAACCGTAAAGCTGTAATCATACGAAAATTTGAACGAACAACAATGAAGTGGGGAGAGAGGGTAGACGATGAACTTCAATTCTTATCCTTACCCCAAAATTGTATGGGTGCAGCTTTGCCCTATCGTTATATTGAGGATTTAATTGCAAAAAGAAAGATTGAAATCCGATTGTTGGAACAAGAATTGGAAAAGAGAACGGAGAATAAGGGGTACGTTCCACATACAGATGCATCCTATCCATAACTGGAAGGGGGAAAGAGAGTCCACAAATTGCGGAACGTATCAAGTGCATCATTATTGATTCCCCGGGAAATAATAACGTTCAAGAAATAATAAAATAGAAGGAGCAAATGGTGATAGGAGAGTATATAGTGTTAGGTGGTGGAATAATATCGAACTTTAAAGGACATGGGTCGCGATTATCTTTCTCTTCGCAAGTCTTGAGATGTTTTAGATCTACGACTAGATAGATATTTAAGCTAAATTATTGTATATCCTTTAATTAATGTATGATAAATATCAAACAAGATTATCCTGTGGAGTATGACAGCGATCAAGGTGGTGGGTAAATAGTAGGAGAGCTGCGTGCAAATATAGGAGTCAAGAAACATCAATGAAATTTGTTTGATAACATTTCGTATACCATACAATGACATGACGGGAACGTGCAATTCTTACATAGTAGTCCACATTACACTCCTTATATCTACCTCTTCCAATTGTAAAGACGTTTAAAACAACTACAAGAATCGTTTGAAACACATATCAAAGCCGTTTAAATCATCTTTAAGAACCGCTTAAAACATGACTTCAAATACATTTAGAACGTAGGTCAGATACTGTTTTAAACGCATGTCGGGGGCGTTTAAAACACAATTGAAGAGTGTTTAAATCAGATGATGAAGGTGTTTAGAACGTGAATATTGAAGTTCGTTTAAAACATCTAATAAAGATGCTTTAAACACTTATCGGTTATTATTGTCTAAAACGTATTCAAAAACTGTTTAAAACACCCAATAAAGCTGTTTAAAACGTATTTATTTTTGTGACCGTTTAAAACATAAACTAGAATTGCTTTAAACATATATAGAAATCGTTTAAACCACATATATATCTTAAGCCGTATCTTGGATCCCCAATCTCTATGCCTCATCCTCATCTAAACTTCCGTCAAATGATATGTGCAACATACACTTCAAGCAATTTCGAAGACTTGAAGCTTAAGCACACTACATCCTTCCGAAGCAAAAACACAGGTAATCTTCGACTTTCTCGCACAATTACCTTCACTTGTTCGATTTGCTACATCAGTTTGTAACTGCGCGAGTCTAACCTTTAACGATAACTCTCATTCATTTTCCCCAGCTCTATTTCCATTTACTCGAGCTTAGTGCTAGGGAATGGATGGTAATACAGTCATTTCAGCCTCCACATACAGCTCTCTGCCCTTAATGCTCCTCGAATGTGCACCTAAATCCGCTCAATCCAGTGATCATCAAAAGTAACATTTACCATGCAACCACAGATCTCGAAAGTATTATCATCCTACTTCCGCGCCGTATTTTTACTCGGATATTAGTTCGATCTTACGGGCGCAAAGCTGATATAGAATCATGACATGAGTTATACTAATGAAAATGTTACTATTATGAGAGTATTGTCAAGTCAGAAGAGGCAGGTGAATAAACCAACATATGTTCACTTCAAGATTTAGTACATGAGCAAGTGTGAGTGTCTTTGAATTGTCTTAAATAACGATCGCAAATACAAAATACCAAGACATGGAAAATACACATATCAGTCAATATTAAATCATTCAGCCAAACCTAATCCATCCTTGTCTTATCCTCATGCTATATGACTGAAATGTTGTAAATTCAAAAATTTGAATATTCATAGCACTGCCATCAGTTCGCTTTTATCCATCATTGGGCTGACTCTTTCTATGAGCGTAACTGTTAATGGTTTGTTCCCAATCAACCACCACACCAACCACGCTTCTGTAACAAAGTCTGGCAGCTCCACCATTGATTTGCCATTTGAGATCCCAGACTGGGTCCAATTCAACGAAGCCCGCACAGCTCTTAAGCCGCCAAGTGCTGAACTGGCTCATGTTGGCCAATACTTCAACAGCCTCAATCTTATTCGATGTAAATGGTGCTCCAGGGGCAACGTAGTTGATGGCATCACGAATTTTGATAATGTGCCGTTCAATGTTGGCTCGTTCTGCTGGTGTTAAAGTGTTCGGCTGAGTAAAATCAATACGGAAGGCTACTCTATCGGTTAGGAGAGTGTACTGCTTGATAAGGTCAAGGATATCATCTCCGCCATCTCGTTTGAAAGTAACCACCAAGATTCTATTTGGGGAGGTTCCCCTGTATTCCAATTCTGGATGTTCCGGAATGGATGCAGCCGGATTATTTGCTTGTTGAGATCGAGCCATCGCAATTGAATCAGATAGACTAGAAAGTGTGAATCTGTGCGAAGATGCGTTTTGTTTCTGGCAGAGACACTGATGGAGAATGGAGAGAGAAGAAGCTGAGCTCTTATTATATATTCGTAAATGGATTGCTTGCTGTGGTTTGCTGTATGGACATATGACTGTTAGAGACGTAGGCGTTTGTGAGGCTAAAAAAATGACTCTGCATATCGTAAAGAATGATATAAAATGTCAAAGGTGTAGAGGCAATCTATTTGCCAATGAGAAATTGAAATCATCATGGCAGTGTTCCCACTCCAGTCAAAACATCTTTGAACAAGGGTGCAAACAGTCTTGAGTTTATAAAATATTGTCTTTTTGGGACAATATATGACACCATTACCAATTCCAAGTGTATAGTACAGTCTTCTATCGAACTTCATGCATTATTATAGTTTTAAAATTGGCTAATGCAATAAGTTCAGTGCCCTACTTTTGGGCCACCCCCCTTTTGGGCCACTTTTTCACACCAAAAATAAAATCACGATTTTTAATTTCTTTATTTATTGATATTATTAGCTAAAATTTAAATTATAAATTCTTTATATAAATATAAGTTAAT
>PQXN01000099.1:0-116496 GCA_004786275.1 Botryotinia convoluta | reverse complement strand
GCTTGCGCTAGCACCTCGGCACTACAACATATAGGTTTCGTAGTCTTAGCTCTAGCTCTTAGTTCCTTAAGCAATCAATCAATATTACAATTGTATAAAAATATAGTACTATAATATTGGCTTCATCATCCCTATAGTAATATTAACACTGATTAGTGATATCACAGATCAGAAGCTTGGCACTTTAATTATCAATTGCATTGTGTGGTTGTAACTAAGGTTGATATAATCCTGAAGAGGTATAAACTCTTGTGTCAATCTAATATGATTTGATACTTGTTTTTGTGTGAATAAAAGTTGTTAGCATTGTGGTAATAACTCTTATGCTAAAAACTGTTGGCATTATAATAACAACTTTTATATTAATCTTAATCTATATCTTATTCTTTATAATATTGTGTATTAAAGAGTAAAAACCAGTAGCATTCAGCTTGAGCCTAATATCAACCTATATTCACTCTAAACTACGAATATACAAAGATACTATAACTTTACTAAGTTTGGATAAAGTTACTGAACTCAATATTATTTATCTACTTATATATATAAAACATTATCTATCTGTTATTTGATATCATAATAGAAATCTTTGAGGAATCTCTTTGTTTTCTTTACAGGGAGGAGTACAACAATAATAAATCTATAGTTGAATCAGTTGTTCTATCAGAGGTTTTGACTAATACCTTTCAAGATATAGCTGAAAGATGGGAAGAAATTCCTTTCAATATCAATAATACAAATGTAAGGGAAATTAGAAACTTCTATAAATATAAGCTATATGAATATCAGAGATCTATTTTCTTCAATGAAGAATTGTGGGCAGACTTCTTTCAATCTTTTCAATAATTTATATTAAAGCATTTTCAAATCGCTAGTATGTGCCTTTTGTATAAACTCAGATATAAGCTATGCTTATATAGTCTATTTGTTACAAAATATATTATTTGCATAACCCGATTAGTTTATAATGTTTTAATAAACACTATACAAACAAAATATAAACTATAAACAAAGGCAGAAATCATAAAGATGCTTATAGAGAAAAACTTTAAGTTTCGATCAAAAAGTATACAAAAACGAATTGTAGATGAAAGATTATATATATCATCTAACCTAGAAAACAATATATATATCAATATTCTATTTGAAGGCATTAATGCTTTATCAATACTTTAGAATTCAATTCTAACAATATCTATATCAAAAGGTTTATTTTATAAAATGTATCATTCTTTTAATCCAATAAGACAATTCAGTAACCAATCTGGTCTATCAAAATTGAACCCAAATTTACCTCCACCAGATATATCAGCAGCAACACCACCCCCAACTCAATTATCTTATAGACTATCCCCTTTATCTATTATAATACTATAACTAGTAGATCCTATTTATATTAATGAGAAAGATAAGGGTATTGATTATAATCGATATCAAACTTTATTAAAACCAGGTTTACAGAATTTATCTGAATTCTTTTGTAGCCATAAGCACATCTTCGATTAATTTCAATAGCAATTATTATCATCTCTACTATCTCTATGGGAATCTTAATACTTCAATACTAATAGAGATTCGTTATTAGAGGGTAGCGATAGATACTTATACAAAGACTCTTTAGATAATAGGAGCTCTAGTAAAGGAGGTAGTGGATGAAAAGGAGGATTTCTATGAGGAAGATAAAGAGGAAGTGAAAATGGAAGCGATGATCTAGATTACAATGATAGCGTTCTTAAAACTATATTATAGTAATCATTCAAGGTTGCTATTATCAATATTGATTAATTGTTAGGAAATCTTACAAAACTTTATAACAAATCAGATAAATATAGTGGGCAAAATAACAATTTTGCTTACAAATACATTATTTTCTTTAATAACTATCAATGAATTAATCTTTCAACAGAGTTTCTATCAAAGGCGTTTTTTATTATATTTGTAGATATCACTTTCGACTTCTATTATACCAACTTGGGCAGTATACCACCTACAATGAAGGGAATCTATTACATAATGGAAACGACTTTTGAGAGTGTAAAGTATAAGCGAAACTTTATACACAAATAAGAGAATATTATATTTCAAGGTGTGATAGAAGATCTCGAAAACAGCGAAAAGTTGATCAGTCAATGTTTACAGCTTATAATCATATAGCTATATTACCTTCACAAAGATTTATCCCCAACTATATATATACAAAAACTATTTCACTAGAAAATTGTTAATGTATATATATCAATATAAGTATGCTCATTGGTGTGTTTTCGATTTACTTTAGATATCCTTAGTCTTCTTAAAGAGCTTTGATTAGCAATTATAACTTAAAAGCAAGCTTATCCCTGTAATACAATTATATTCTATATTAATCGAAAATACTATAATAATAATCAGGGAGGTAGCTATTACAATGATCAAGGAGATTATAAATAATAAAAAAGCTTTGAATAAAGTAATCAATAATGCTTATTTGTTACGGGAGCTGCCTCTAGGGTCACGTGGAAGTGGCTAGAGTTCTCTTGAGGTGGTTTAGACTAGACTTCAAATAGGAATTCAATAAGATTGTAACTGGTTGCAATTCTTATAACTATAATAATAAAACTAATGATTATTCTTAAGCACAAAGTTCTATATTATAATGAAACCCATTTCCTTATATAGATCTTCATCCTTTTTGGACAGCTGGGATAGCTGAGTACTTCTGGAGTGTTATCATTCCTGAGCTATTTATTATGGGATACTAATCCCGTGACTTTTAGTATTCTAGCTTATTCTTTTGTCCTGGGGCTAATCCCCTAGGACATTATTAATCCTAGTGAAGCCTTCTTGCTTACTATATTCTGTTTTTTCTAGGATCTATTGTCCTGAAAACTATGTTCTATATTTCTAGGGTATCCTATGACTAATACTATATATATACCTAAGGCTTTCCTGGGTGTCTAGTGTCCCCCAATATACTGTAGCTGAATCACCAAGGCTTATAATACCACTATAGCCTATACGCTGGTGATTCCATAGCCTATTACTAACTCGTTATAACACTATCCCCTTCTTAGCCTAGCGCTTGTCCCAAGCGTTTATATTAGTACATCTTCCCTTTCGCCTACTTAATAATTGTGATACTTCTTTTCTTCTTCATTATACCTTCTCTGAATATTAACAAAAGAAAAGAACAAATCTGTCTTGCTCGTTTTGTTGAACAGAAAGGTTTCGAAATACCCTTATATTTGTTGTGCGAATGTACTAATCGCAAATGTATTGTTTCGTTCTCTGATTTATTGCGGTGTAGTGAATGTATTCGTAGTAGCAAGAAATGCAACGTTCAAGGTTTGTTTGAGAGTGATTAGGAGAGTTTATCCTGACAGAAGGAGAGATTGGATCAAGAGAAGGAAAAGGCTATAGCTAAAATTTTATGATTGCAGAAACAGAAGTGTTTCTTGTTGAAGTGTGAATCCGAAATGCTTTATTGTGGTTTACAGACTCTCAATAAGTTAGTGGAGGAAAAAGAAAAGGAAAAATTGGAAAAGAAACATATAGAAAAGGAAACCGCTAATGTCGTTATGCTTGTTCCTAGTAGTTCCTCTTCCTTCGACTTCTTCGATTCTTTATTGCCTTTGTTATCTGATACTAAGCTTGAGGCTTTATTAGCAGATATAAATACTTCAGATAGAATACCTATAGTTTTTCAGGGCAGTTGAAATCCTTCTTGAGTTTCTATATATTTTCCGAATATAAATAATCCAATCATTTAATTAAATACTTGACCTTGCCTTTGATATATTTGCAATCTAATATTATTTCAATATTGTATATAGCTTCTAGGTTAACTAGTTCGATTTCTGTGAATAGTATATTAAACACTCCTGATGGTACTAGTTCGAGTAAGGATATATGGAATACTGGGTGAATATTCATTGTGTTTAGTAATTTCAATTGATAATTAACTATTCCTATTATCTTATCAATCTTGAATGGTCTTAGTTTTTTGTAGTCGAGTTTATTGCTTGGTCTTTTGGTTTTAATATTTCGTTGTAGCAAATAAACTTTATCCCCCTCTTTAAGCGTAAATTCCATACTACATTTCATATTATAGTAGGCTGCTGTTCTGAAAGAAATAAATCTTAGGTTAAGAGCGAGCTGCTCTTGCAAATCTTTCAATTGTTCGACTTATATTATTGCCGATTCGGTATTAACTTCTTATAACATCAATGTTTAATATACTTTAGGATTGAACTCAAAGTTAGTGTGTACTAATATTATCTTTGTAGTTTCCATTTCCGATATATTATATACAAACTGTACCATAGATAATAGTTCTACCCAATTGTTTTATCGATAATTTATATAGCATCTAAGATATACTTCCATTGTTTGATTAGTCCTCTCTGTTTGATCATCTATCTGTGGATGAAAAACTGTCAATAGCTTTCTCTTAACACCTATAAATACTAATAAGGTGGCCCAGAATTTCAAGGTAAAAAGCTTATCTCGGTTCGAGATTATCTCATCTAGTATTCCATATATACTTACTATAATCCTAAGAAACACATATACTAGTTGTTCGGCGTCCCATATTTCTCTGAATAATATCATATATACGAATTTGGTTAGCCTATCTACTACATTGAATATCGCATTGTACTCGACTCCTATAATAGGATCTTTTGAGAGTAATAATTTAACCACAAAATCCTATATAATAGACTTCCATAACTGAGAAGACATATCTAGGATTTGGAGCTAACCATATAGAGCATATCGTAATAACTTGTTTTGTATACAAGTATTACAACTTCCAACAACTTCTTCAACTATCATTCTTATTCATGGAAAGTAACTGATTTCCCAGATTCTTGCAAACGTTCTTGCAATTCCTTGATGTCCATATGCCAGCAACCCATATTATTCCATCACAAATTCCTTAATCATTTGACTCGGAATATATACTTTCCCATGAAAGTATATGATTTCGTTTTCTATTGTGAATCCTGGTTCTATTGCCTTGCATATATATATAGTTATAGTATCTTTGTTGTAATATGATTGGATTTGGTTTCTGAGATGATTGTCTTTCACTATATAAGTAATTATAAGCTGTAATACATTGTAAACCAGTAATTCGCTTTCTTTCTTAAATATTACATATAATTCGTACGACTTATTTTCTTGGTATTCTGATTTTCGATTAAGAGCATTGGCTCTAGTGTTTTCTAATTCTTTAATATATAAAATCTTGAAATTGTAATTAGCCATAGTTTCCGACCATCTAACCTATCGTTTGTTTAACTACTTTGTTATAATAAAGTAAACCAAGTTCTTATAATCTATATACACTTGTACTAAGTATTTTGATCCTTCCAAATAAACTTGTTATTCTCTAAATACATCAACTATTGCTAATAATTCTTTATCATATATTTCGTAATTCAATTTGGCTAATAATAGTTTTCAAGAGTAGAATACAATTGGTTGTTATTTCTCATTCTGGTCTGGTTGGCTCAAAATTGTGTTTATAGCGAAATTTAAAGAATCCGTTTTCATTATAATTAGCTTCTCAAAATCGAATATTAACAGTATTGATTCTTTTGCTACTACTTATTTGAATATATCAAATAACTCCTAGGCTTTAATGATCCATTTGAAATTTCCTTGATTCTTTTTGATTAGATTGATTAAGGATATTGTAATCCCTGAATAACCTCTAATAAACCTTCAATAAAAGTTGACAAATCCTAGAAAAAACTATAATTCTTTAATTATATTTAGCTGCTTTTATTCAAGCACTGCTTTAACCTTATCCTTACTCATCTTGAGCCCTTAACTTGATACAATGAATCCTAGAAACTCCGTTTCCATAATGTGGAATTCACATTTGCTTGATTTACATAGCAAATTGGCTTTGGCTAAACTTTCAAGAATATTGTTAACATTTTTGATATATTGGATCTCATTATTTGA
Organism: Botryotinia convoluta; assembly: GCA_004786275.1. Classification (NCBI taxonomy): domain Eukaryota; kingdom Fungi; phylum Ascomycota; class Leotiomycetes; order Helotiales; family Sclerotiniaceae; genus Botryotinia; species Botryotinia convoluta. Next base: position 110,541 of record PQXN01000099.1, on the reverse strand, counting down.
ATATACTAAAATATCATTCAAATAGTATATACAACAAGTATCCAGATATTGCAACAGCATATTATTTATAAGTCTTATAAAAGTAGTTGGTATATTTGTTAGTTCGAATAATATAACTTGATATTCGTATAGCCTGTATCTTATCTTAAAAGCGGTTTTCCATTCTTTGTCTTTCTTTATTCTAATCAAGTGGTACCTGTTTCGTAGATCCATCTTAGTAAATATTGTTACTCCACCTAATCGATCTCTTAATTCCATAGCTAATGGAAGTGAATATCGATTTTTTTTTGTAAGCGTGTTGAGCTTTCTATAATCCATAACTAGTTTCTTAATACTATCTTTCTTGGATACTCATATAGTTGGACTTGCCATTTGGGATATAGATTCTCTGATTTATCTCTTAGCCAAATTATCGTCGATATATTCTTTGAGTGTCTTTAGCTCATTAGCTGATATTAAATAAATTGGGGTATACACAAGTATCTTGTCTTTCTTCAATATTATTTCATAATCCTATAGTTTGTATTCTAGTAAAGCCTTATGAATCCCTGGTTCTTTGAAAACATATTTGTATTTCTTGTACTGTTCTGGTATTATAGGCTCCTTTACCTTGATTGCGATTTCCTGCTATATCATTAGCTTCTGCATTTATAGAAAAGGTATATTAGCCTTCGCTCTTAATAGAGAACCCTAGACTAGGTATCCTATGTCGTTAGTATTGTTCGCGTTCAACTCTCCTTAGTATATATTACATCTCGCAAATACCTTGAACATATTATTATAACCGTTCTTGTACTAATCAAATATTACTATTCCTTATGACCAATCTATTCTGGGATTATATATCTTCAATTATAGCATTCCTAAGATAATCTATTATTAGTCCAATGGTATAACATCAAGTTGTATAATCTCTAAATGTTGGATCATATTTATTTGTATTGGTTATATCTCCTATAAAACATTTCTATTAGATCCTATTAGCTGCTCATCAACTAACTACAATTGGTAGGGGTTTTGTTTCTTCTAGAATAGGATTTCTAAATACTTTATAGCTTTTAATACAATAAAATTTCCTATAGCCTTTGAATCTATTATAGCTTGCTATATTTGTCCATTTATTTTGACTCTGCAGTATATTTATCCTGCTTGTCCTATAGCATTCAGCTGTAATGTAATTTGCTCATTTTCGTTATTCTGAATGATCTCATTCTCTAATGTTACCCGCCGAGACTCTTCTTTTTCTAGATAAATAGTACTAGTTCCTGATCTAGTCTTATCATCAAATAAATCCTTTCATAGGGTGTATCAACACATCCCTCAGATTACTCTTATTACCGTCCCTACCATTAGCAGTAATAATATAGCCTAGGCCTAAACACAATACTCTTCTCCAACCTTCCTACAAAGGAATAAGATCTGACCCTTATTATTCTCCAACATATAATAGTAAAAGACTTCCCATAGCTCCCCTTAGCCTAGCTATTCTAAATGTTCATTACTAATTCTCTCCAAAAAGAATAAGTTTGTGATAATTCCGAATCATAGGATTCAGTATTGGTCGACATACCAGACCTCATAAGTCTCACCCTCTTCGATATCCATTACACTAAAATCACAATTGATAATTCCTTTATCGGTATCTCCAAATTTCCAGATACAACAATTCCATTAGTCAATTTCCCGAATAGTCCATGATTCTCCTAACTACAGGTCTTTGTTTATCCATAAGAGGCTCTCAACCTCTTCTTCTTCGAGCTCTTCTTCATAAACTGGTAGTAGCATAACTAGCTCCATCATACTAACTATATATAACTATAATATAAAGGTGGTATTAAATTGGCTCTTACCGAACTTACTCTTAAAGTTGCTCTTCTTACCCCCTGTTTTCTTGCTTCGATATTCTGCTGCCCAATATTCTACTTTCTATATTCAAAGCATAAGTTATTTTCTTATCTTCATTTTTTTTCCAGATTATTATTCCCACTTTTGTAATACATAACATCGAGTTCCATAAAATCTCTATATCTCTATAGATTATGATATAATCTTCCCTCATTTTTGTAATAACACCCTTACTTTTGATTTCCCTAGGATTTATATAATCTTTGACTTTGTTAATATCAATAAAAACAATCATCTGATTCGATAGAATTCTAAATTAGATTGTTCAAGTCTACACTCTCAGCAAATCTTTCTAACTCCAATCTGACTTCTGGTTTGAGTCCTTTACAATAGTAACTCATAATAGTGATTTCGTTCTACTTGATTATTCCTATATATCTTTGGAATTCCGTAGCATACTTCAATACTGATCCTATCTACTTGAGGTTGAAAATCTTATCTTTTATTATTTCTAGTTTATTAGAGTTCCCAAAGATTCTACAAATTTCTGTTTTAAATTCTTCAAAACTGTTAAAGATTGTTTGAGTGAGTTGTATACGATTCTGTTTGTTATATTCGAAATAGTCTTGTAAATATGGTTGAATCCATTTGCTTGTTTCTTCTCTAAAATAGGATACAGCCTATACACTTTTGGATTCTGTGGCTGTGAACTTATCCTTATTGAATCGAAAGTAGATTTCTAGCTGCAAAAGAAAAGTGTCGAATTTCTATCGACTATTTTAATATTTGTTTGATAAGGCAATCTTAAGGGTTTTGTTAATAGTAATCTCCTATAAGGCATTAGTCATCTCGATATCGTTAGTGTTTGCTGTTGGTGCAGGTTGTCCTGTCGCAGTATTTCTGGTTGTTATATTTCAGTGATGGATTATCAAATCGGTATTTGAAATAAAAAGGGTATTCAAAGTATTATAGGAGCTGCCTTTAGAGTTACATAGAAATAACTAGAATTCTTTTGAGATAGTTTAGACTAGACTTCAAGTAGGAATTCAATAAGATTATAACTAATTGCAATTCTTGTAACTATAATAATGAAACTAATAATTATTCTTGAGCATAAAGCTCTATATTGTAATAAAATCTATTTCCTTATATAAATCTTTGTCCTTCTTGGATAGCTGGGACAGCCGAGTGTTCCTGGAGTGCTATCGTTTTTGAGCTGTCCATTATGGGACACTAATCCCATGACTTTTAGTATTCTAGCTTATTCTTTTGTCCTAGAGCTAATTTCCTGGGATATTACTAATCCTAGTGAAGCCTTCTTGCTTATTGTATTCTATCTTTCCTAGAACCTACTGTCCTGGGAACTATGTCCTATGTTTCTAGGGTATCCTATGACTAATACTATATACATGCCTAAGGCTTTCCTGAGTGCCTAGCGTCCCCCGGTATACTGCAGCTGAATCACCGAGGCTTATAGTACCACTATAGCCTATACGCTGGTGATTCCACAGCCTGTTACTAACCCGTTGTAACATTATTCAAAACAAGATCAATAAAGAAATGCTTCATCTATAAGAAAGAGAATTGTTGGTTAACTTGATATAATAAAGAAGAATATAATGAATCTTGATGTAAGTATAAAGAATAGTTCAAAGGCAATAATAATAACTTCGATAAAGGTTTTGAATAATTCCTTATTGATTACAAGGGTTCTGTTTATAAAAACGATGAGGATGCTAATACTGATAATAAGATTGCAATCTATTTTGAGCAATTTGAATTGCAAGAATCATTTATAATATAGTTTCAGTATACAAATTTCATAATCTACGATTTTATTAATAGTAAAGAAGTTGTAGTTAGTTTGATTGATAAATCTATTATATATGTTTTAATAGATGAAATTGGTAGGAAAAGAACAACCTATATTAGTAAATACAATTCAAAGGAATTTCAAGGTATTATTGTCGATATAAATGTATTCAAGTGGTTGACTATAAGCTATGGCTAATATATAGTATATAGAATAACTATTAAAGATGTTGATCTCGATATAAGTAGAGTAGGTGTTGCAAAAGTAGTATTCGGTATTGGAAAAGCAGAGTTCATTGGATCAATCACACTTTAGCTATCATTAGGAGCTATTGAATTTTATATTATGAAAGCAGAAACACTATTTCTATTTTCATTGGAAGATATAAATAAACTCGTTATATTCTATAATAATATCATCAATGCTATTGTTTCACTTACAACAAAATATTTATATATTCGACGAAATAAGCATGTAATGCTTCTTTAGTATATCAATGTACAATAGTTTATACAATAGATGATTGACAATAACGAATGCTATCTCATCGATACAGAGCTACAATGCTTATATTATTGTTTCGGTTACTCTTCAGTTCATAGACTTTTACGAGTTCTACAGTGAACTGACTATAATAATGTTTTGCTAGTAGAGCTTGATAAACTCACAAAGTTCTATCAACATTGCCAAAAGTATAATAAATCACCTAGCAGATTTAAGTTTAATCTACAAAATGATATTGATTTCAATCATTTAATTATAATGGATATGATGTATATTGATATCAAACCCATTTTATATATTATTGATAAAGGTATATGATTTCAAGCTATGCAATAGCTAAACAATATCACTATCAAGCATACCTTTAATAAACTTAGAATGTGCTGGATGGATATTTATACCAGTCTATCAGATTATATTATTTATAATATAGAAAAGAATTTCGTTAGTAAAAAATTCATTCAATATATAGTTTCAATATCAATAAGAATCAAAAGTATACTAATTGAAGCATATTAGTTAATTGGTATAGTGGAACATTACTATATAGTTATCTGCCGAGCTTATAATATCATTATTAATAAATTGAAGGATTTAATATTAAAAGAGATTATATTACAAATGACTATAAAAGCTGTAAATGATATAGTAGGACCAAACGGATTGGTTCTAATACTTCTAGTTTTCGGCGTATATCCTTGAATGAGTGAATTCGACTTATCAATATCAATCGTTTTATAATGACAAATAGCAATCAAGAAGGCAATGAGTGAGATTAATAAACTTCGAGCTATAAGATAGATCTCAGATGTATTAAATCAATGAAATGAATTAGTTATAATGGCTCTTTATGATTTACTTATCAATTCAAAGGTTTGGGTATGGAGAAAGGGCAATAATCGATCAGGTGAATGGATAGGTCTATATTATCTGTTAGGTATAAAAGATGAAATATATATTGTAAATTTGCCTAGTGATCCAACAAACTTTTGTATTATACAAGTTAAAGTATACTTGGAAGAGGAGCTTAATCAATCCTAGGATTAATCTTGTATATAAAAGCAATCTTATGTACAAGAAGATTTATTTTAAGTATAGAAAGAATTACAGGAATAATCTCAACTATAAGTGTAATTATCACAAACAATATTATCGCAGATGTACGAGATATAGGTAAACCCAGAAGAGCAATCACAATAAGCACTAAATCAAGGTCTTTTTCAGATTGTTATACCACCAATGCGTAACCTATATGTTAACGCAAATACACTAAGAATATTCCTTATAGAAAGTGTTACAATTTTACTAGAATTTAGCAAAGTTATTAAAGATATACCAGACCTAGCAATTCATCTCTTAAATGAAACTAATCTTGAAGACCAATATTGTAAATCATATATTATAGTTACAGATATATCTATTTTGATAACAATCTTTGTTGAGTTTAAACGAAAAGAGATTAATGGTCTTATAGAAAATGGAGTTTTTCGATTTGTTAAAATTAATAATATTCTTACAAATACAAGAATCTTCAATTTCCAGTTTATTAATGAAATTAAAAACAAAGGGATTAATAAAGCCTTTCCGAAGTTCTGATTGGTTATATAAGTATAGAAAGATTAAGGCAAAAGTGTTGTTTTAATTTAATCACTTATAATTCAGTGTATTAGTTAGTGTATTATGTTATCAGTAATAGTAATGTTATTTGAAAACGAAGTTATTATGTATATTTGCGATATTATATAAGTATATATCCAATCTGTATCAAATTTAATGCGAAAGTTTTATATATGATTACTAATAGAAATGGAGATCCCAGATGGGTTTATTCTTCAAGTTGTATAATCATTATATGGTGTTCTAGAGGCAGGAAACCATTGGTTTAGTATATACTACAAGTATTACATTAAAGCTCTGAAGATGATATAATCAATCTATAATTTATATCTTTTATATATAACGAAGAACAATTCAGCTTTTGGAATTGTTAGACTTCAAATGAATAATATTCTTATTGTTGCTAATAAAGAGTTTGTAGATTGTAAGCAAAAAGGTTTTGAAGATACTAATTTTATAGCACAAAACTATTAAAAACTTATATCTGATATATTATTCAAATTCAATAGCGGTGTTATTACTTAGCAAGTTAATGATAGTATTTATTTTAATCAAGAAAAGTAGTGCAAGAATTTATAACTAGTTAAATCGGAATTATTTGATATACATGGAACTTGCGGAAAGCTAAGAAAGTCGGTAATAGCAAAGGATTAATATATTATATAATACGTTTGAGAAGTATATATAATAATTATATGCTAACCAGAAACAGCTTTCGATTTATCTTGTATAGTTCAAATTATTAATCCAAAGGATAAAGATGCAAAATCACTCAATAAATGTATTTAATGACAAATTGATAATTCTAAAAGAGGTTTATAGTTTATATTACTCAATAAAGAATTACTCAAATTAGTGGTATTTATAGATATATCTTTTGCTAATAATAAAGATTTATTCTTCCAGATTGGATATATTGTTATTCTAATGGATAAATATAACAAAGCTAATATTATTCATTGATTATTTGTCAAGTGTAAAAGAATTACGAGAAGTGTATTAGCATTAGAACTCTATGGAATGGTTCAAGGTTTTGATATCAGTATAGTAATTAAGAGAATAATCGATAATATCTTTTCAGAGTACAAAATCCTGTTGATTATATGTATCGACTCCAAATCTCTTTACAATTGCTTTATCAAATTTGGTATTATTAGTGAGAAGAGATTAATGATTGATGTAATAGCTATTCGGAAAGTCTATGAGAAACGAGAGATAGTAGAGATCAAATGAATCGATGGAGAATCTAATTCTGCAGATGTGATGACTAAGTTGAAATTATATCAAGTACTTAAGGATCTAATCGATAATAATACTATCAAGATTAAAGTTATAGAGTGGGTTGATAAAGATTAGAATGTAAATAGGGGAGGTATGTATAATAAGGAAGGATGAAGATAGAATAGGAGGTAGATAGATGATTATATGAATAGAAAGGGATTAGCTAGAAAGATATGATTTAATAATTTTAGAGAGTTGCTAGTGTCGGGATAGAGATCATATGATAATGCTAACACTTATGCTAGCACCTCGGTATTATAATATATAGGTTTTGTAGTCTTAGCTCTAGCTCTTAGTTCCTTAAGCAATTAATCAATATTATAATCGTGTGAAGATATAGTACTATAATATTGGCTTCACCATCCCCATGGTGATACCAACAGTTTTCCATCTTTAAATAGTCCTCACTTAACTTACCATAATCCTTTGCTACCACCAAATATGATTAGACAATCTTCCAGGTCTTTCCAAATACAAATTTGTGGTTTCATTTATCTCTATAAAAGATCTATTCATTTTGATATTGATACTATTGTTTATTTTAATTGTTATATTATTTAACAAAGGAGATTTTGGTAATAAGAATTCTATATAATAATGGTTCACTAATTCTTATATGAAGTCAAAATAAGATATTACACTTTGTTTATCTCACTTTTCTCTTTCAAACTACTTTTTAGAATATTTACTTTTATATCTTCCTATCTTGTTGAATCTTTTGATAAACTTAAAGGCCCTACCCTTATATATAAATAGATAAAACCTTGCAATCGATCTAAGACTGACAAGGAATTTCAATCTATTTAGAGTTGTATTCCAGTTAAAGATCTGATGATGGAGAGGAATCTATTTGAATCACTATCTGGAAAAACTGTATTAGTTATATTCTTTATTTCTGAAATAATGTTTTTATATACTAATAATATCTATATAACTTTGTTTTGAAACTTAATTTGTATGGTGCCTTATATATTAAATTGAAAATACTCTAAAAGCCTTTCAAATTATATATAAAATTGATTGAGATATAAATTGGCAAAATTATTGGAGTTCAAGATATTATATAAGAGTTGAAAGTGATTATTGAGGAATTTGAGGTCTCTCGAATCTCTTTAAAAGGGATGCCAATATTTTCATATCTAAAATCATTATAAGAATATATAAAGGAATCTCAATAGAGATTTAATAAGGTTATATAAAATCGAAAGCGGAAGCTTACAATTATCAAATCAGAAGGTGACTTGGAGTATTGGAAGAAGATTAGAACAAATGCTAATAAGATAGTATTAGATGAAATAGAGATAGATAATAATGAATATAATAAAGAGTAATTTAAAGAGATAATAAAGATAATTAAAGGATTAAACTTGAAGAAAGCAAAAAAAGAAAAGGAGTAAATACGATAGGGAAATTGAGTAAGAAAATATTATTGCAAATCTTGTTTTGTTATGATTAGCTTAAAGGGTATATGTGAAAAATATAAAGAAAATAAAAGGAAAAGAAAGAAAGAGTTATTTTGTATATTATGTTTTGTTTTGATAGTAAGTAGAAATATATGTCAAAAGTGTTGTAATAAGATATACAAAGATTAAATAAATAAAATCGTTTAAAGGAAAATATAAATCCAAATAGCAATTAATAATTTTTATAAATAAATATTCTTACATAATACTATAGATTTAATTTCTAAAATATATAGGAAGCTAAACAATATATCTCTAGATGCCCCAGAATATAATTCGATTTATTCAATTTCAATATATATATCAAATAATATCTCTTTTCTAATATCTTCTTTATTCTTTGATATACTATCAATCTTATACATTATCTTTTATAATAACTATAAACTCTAGTTCAAAACAAATCAAAGGTTTAATAAAGAATATCCATATTGATTTTAATATTAAAGATCTTTATATAATTTATAATATTAAAGATAATAAAGATTATAAAGAAATCGAAAACTATCCTTGAGTACAAGCAAATATTCTATCTTTTATTTCTTAAGCGCTAATAAATATTATATATAAACCTAATAATAATGAACCAACCAAACCTATAGTATTTGGCTATATTAAACTATGCTATTATCAAAAACTTGTATTTAAAATAAAGATTGTATTTCTACCAAATCCTAAAAACTATAATTATATCTATATTATTCTGATTGATACAATAAATAATCTCCATTTGAAATCTATACAACAAATTTCAAAAGACTTCTTAAGATTTGTAATTGAGTATACAATCAAGGAATATAATGAATAGCAGTTTATCAAAGACTAAATATTTTCAATACCTCAGTATTACAAGATTAAGAAAGTATAGAACTTTTGAGCATTGATTCAAAAAGCAGATTGTTTTAGTAATATATATATCCATAGTGAAAGCGATTGTGTTGCTTATGCAAATCTGCCAACAATCGAGAATATTATTAGCAATACTAATGACGATACCACAGGTTTTGTAATTGGAGGGGCCTTGTTTAATAAACAATTCATTAATCTTTTGTATATCAAATTTGGTATTAATATAACTCTAAATAAAAAGTAGATCTTCTTTAAATCATTTGTAAATCATTTCCATACACAATCAAAGCCTTATTGAATAATGAATTTCGAGAATAAAGAATATCCTTTTTGTATTTTAGATAACAAAGATTTATTTATATTAATAAAATAAGTTTATTGCTAGCTTTTTTTAATATGATTTTTAATTGCTAATTCAATAACAAGGGAGAATATAACTTATATTATGGAATCATCGATTAATAAAACTTGCTAATATATCAATAAGCATCTTGCTCAAATAAGTAGACCTTTAGACCTTATTGTAATCTCAGAAGGGAATTCCGAGGTATCTAATATAGTAAATAACTTATGCATTATGCTTAAAGGAAAGAATATCATTAATAATAATAAAAAAGTAATTCATTTGATAAAATAGTTATTGTAAGTACTAATTCAATATGAAGGGAGTTTCGAATTAAAAGAAGCTAATCTAGAAACACTTATAGGAATGCGATAGTTTATAATCTGCATTACTAGATCAACCATTCTCAACTAATCAGAGATCGATATACTTGCATGACTCTGGCTCGAATAGTCAAATATCATCACAAAGAGCTTGTAGAGCAAATTAAAGTGCTTACTGAAGATACAAAATTACCCAAATTCTATAATTATGCCAAAAGGATTATAATTAAGATAATCATATCTATAAAGATTGAATAGAATTCTTGACTAATAACTTTTTAGGGAATTTTTATTCCAGATGGCATTCAAACTGTTGATATCTACTTTGATATTGATATAAACACTAAAAATTTGAACCTATTTCCTATCGATATATACATTCCAAATAAAGATACCGAAACTTATACTTCTAGAAATTATTTCTGGAATTTTATATCCGAATATAGAATTATAGGTATTTTTTATTTAGAATCAATAATAACGAATATTAATATTAATATATTTAGAAAAGTTGCTATAAAGAGTTTACATCAATTTTGGCTTTATTTAGATATCAAAGTTGATATTGATATCAATATTGTAATATCTTGGAGATTTAACGAATACAAACTTACAAAGGATATAGAATTCTATTCAACCAAATTAACTTTGGAAAATATAAATCTATCTAGCCAAAGATTAGTAAATAAGTTTCACACTCCAATCCAGTAATGAGAGAGCTCTAATTCAAACATTACTAATAATACCTTATCGAATTATCTCCAGATATTAAAGGCTATCAATAAAATAAAGATTTATTCAAAGAATTTATCTTCAACAAGTATTCCTTTTCATTCTAGTAAATAAATTTATTAGATAGGGATTTCAACAAAAATTATTAATATTGATAAATCCTTTTTTTTCTAAATATAATAATATTCATTCTACTGTTTGACCATATAATAGTCCAACTAAAATTGGCAATTACAAATTAATTATATAAGCGATTCTATATTATCCCAAGAATCTTAATTGCAAAAGAATTTTTTCTGAAATAGAAATAGGATATAAATATTCAATACTATTATAATTATATACTACTCCTTATTAAAATCCTTATAATAATTTATTAATAATAAATCCTTTATTTCATTTATTTTCAATCTCATATCAGAATATATTACTATCATTATCTACAATCACAATACTTATATTATTATCTTCAAACAATCCTTTATATCATTATCACCAAATACTATTATATCTATCCTAATCATTATATCCACCTCAATCATCTAATATTTACAATAAAAATATATTAATTAATCTACAAAATCTTTCACTTAATCACAATCCTATCAATTAAGTTTCAATACCAAAACGAGAAAATAGAAAGCAGGTTTTTTGGAAGTCCTTTTCTTAATTCTTAAGCTCTCTACAAGCTTCTTTATCTTCTAATTAGGATGGCTCAAATTCTACACTTTTTTCATTAGTCATTTCTTATTTTGATATCATGCTATTTTAGGGGGAGTTTTCTTAGGCCTTTGATCATTGGTTTTATTAGGCTGTTCATTGATAGGTTATAGTAGTATAAGATAATATGGAATAAATACTATTTACATTGTTATTATTACTTTCCCAAACTCTTTTCAGACAGAGCTATTTATTGTCGACCTCTTTTCTTTGGCTTTTTGAATACTCCCTTCTCAATTTCCTGAGACAGCAAGGTATCAGGAGTAATATGCCCCGATCCAATACGATTTGATTGACTGTCAGTTTCATTCAAAGACACAGCATCATAGCTTGTTTGCTCAAAAAGATTGTGACTTTCTAACCCTTGTGAAAGTCCTGATTCCCCTAGTTCGGATTGCTGCGAGACCTCAAAATTTAAATCAGAGGGTAAGTCATCGATAATAGAACAAATTCTCTTCAGATGAATCGGCATCCAGATATCGTAAACGTTCTTGGTGAACTTGTATGCTGTCCATTTCTCTTTACCATCTAATTCTGTGAAATCGAATGTACGAATCGGATGGCGATAAAAAGTAGTGCTTTCCTTATTGATAATAGGATAATGACCATAAATCCTTACGGTTCGATGATCATGCGATATTGAAAATGCAAGTATCTCTCGATGAAGCTCTTTTTCTCGTTTTACAAGTCTGAACAGTTCGACTATCCCTCTCACTGCAAGTGTCATGCTATGAGCATTTTGTCGATCGGCAATATCGAGAGCCGCAGTACCACACTTGACCTCGCATGTAAGAAACGGGAAGTACATATAGTATGTACCCATGAAGAGAGACAATTCCAAGAAACCACCAATAAACGGCTGGATTTTTTTAAGCTGATCTTCGGTGAATGCAGTTCGCTTGAATCCAACAGCATAGTCGGGTTGCGGACGAGGCTTGGTTAGAGCGATGGAATTGTTCCAGCCTTCGTTGACACTTTCGATTAAGGGGTTTAGACGTTTGGCGCCACGTATAGCTAGAGACTGAGCGGAAGGAACGATCAGTCGAGCAATATCTTGAATAACCTTGGCCTCGTTCCTGTCTTGTATCATTTCGCATGTCTCTTCAAAGAGATCATCCTGAAACAATGAATCCTCTGGAACTATTTGCTCAGCTTCAAGGAGAGTCCGGCAAACGGTCTTGCTTGTATCCGCGATACCCAAATCCGATTTACGCATAAAGCTACCCTTGGTCTCGAGTAGGATTTTATATTGCGGGCTTTGATACGGAGCACTTTTGGCTTCCCTCGGCTTTTGATCGCTAGGCGTAATAGAGCTAGATGCCGAAGAGCCAGCTTCGGATTGTTTGTCACGAAGAGTTGAAGAAGATTTCTTTCTCGCAAATAGATGATTCATATTACCCTCTGGTTCAAAGTATTCCTTTGGCCAACAAAGTTCCTTTGTCCAATATTCAAGTGGGTCGATTTTCTTCTTGTTGATACCAATCGCTATATTCTTGCAAATTGTATCCTCTGTGTGAGGTTGCGGAGTCGATGGCCGTAGCCGTTTTTCGAAAGGAATGATAGAAGGGATGGTGGCTTCGTTTTGTAATCGTTTTCGCTTTAATTGGTGATTTTCGATTTGCGAAAACTTAATATGAGTTAGCTTTATAGTATATTAAAATGAGAATAATATACCTTTATATCAGATGTATTGCTGGTTAGGGAAGGAAATGGTTGCTTCGATTTGGTATTCCTATCTTTGGATATGGGTTGTTCTTGGGGAAGTAATATTTTTTCTAGATGTGTGCTTTTACAAGAGGATGACTGCGGTCTTGATGGTTGCTGCCCAGCCTTTTGCAGATCTCGTTTTACTTTATGTGTGATCATATCGATTGGTAGATGGATGGACAGGTGGATGGAAGACTTGACGTGGTGGATAATGAATGCCCTAGAATTTGGATGAAAACCGACAGTGTACACCTGAGCTTAGTTGATAGACTTTGTGAGGTGGTATTTTAGAATCACAAGGGAAAGACTGCTATGGATATCAATTAACGCTAGGCCAAAAGGAGACTAGTTGGTATTCAGCTATTTGGGCCACCTGGTTACCTTGTAAAAGAACTTATTTCGGGAATTAGGAAACGAAGAATTGAATTCTGAAAATAATTTTGAGGGAACTATTTTGAGAACTAAAAAATATGAACTAAGAAATGTTAAAGTAATTGTGGCTCAATTACGGGGCAAAATAAGGTTGATATATTAATGACCATGAGACCTGGCGTGAAGTGGAGAAAAATATATAATGGGGAAAACGGGGAATGATAGCCACAATACATCAGCCTTTGAATGAAGCCACAATTATTTGAGGTTAGTGAGGGTAACAGGAGGCTGAACTGAGAGACTGATACAAAGGTTGGGGACAGGATGACAGATGATCAATAATGTCAGAAAGGATCCAATTCTGAAATCGCTATACGGAAAACCAAAATATTTCGAATTGAGATACGTATTACGCATTTTCGTTGCGGCGCCAATCTTGTACGAGAAATCTACTAGTAGAATTCTATCGAGAGAAGTCTACCGGTAGAAATTATATGTATCACGTGAAAGTCAATAGCGCAAGCTTGATTTCTACTAGTAGATTTCTAACAGCACAAGATCTTAATGTAGCTTAAGCCTTTTTAAGAAAACTTCTACTAATATATTTCTATTACTAGATTTCAACCCATTTAATCTAACAAATACTGACACAATAGAAAATTCGAAATGAATCGAATATTCGGTATATATATTGGTATCGGTCGTGCTTGGATGTTGCAAAAGCGGTAACAGGGATCATGTGAAGAGCTATCGTAAAAGGATTCAATTCTACCTTAGAATCTAAAGCTAAGGAAGGAAGAAGAGAATCAAAAGAGAGGAACAAGAATGTTGCGTTGGACGTCACATTGTACGAACCAGTATCACATGACAGTGTTGGAACCTTGGGAGCTTAGGCTGGTTTCATTGAATTGATTTATCTTTAATAAAAGACTAAATGTAAAAGCATGTCTATATACATAAAGAAGTGAGCATACGCTATCCCGCACCGGAGATCCGAGGTAACAGAATATAAAATGCCTAAGGGTTCTCCAGTTCTCATCGTTTTCGACTTCAGTAATAGGAGCTGGCTGTTCATAGAATAACGAAATTTTTGTATAGACAACACACCAAAAAGACCTTACCTATCATATTAACAGATAAAATTATGAATGAGATGTGTTAAGAGGCATCGAGAGAAAGAAATCTGATGATTTGGGGATCTACCCACTGAGCACAAGTAATATACACCAACCTTATTTTACGCCACAATTGCTCTATATATAACTGGAACCGTATTTTCAGCGTTCACAATTAAATGTTGATACAAAACATCTATTTTATTCCACTAACTATATCCAGCCAATATATTAAGGCGATTATATGCAAAGTATCAATCAATGTGTTGTGTTGTGAAGCTCTTTGGCACCTTTCAACCTGAAGGCAATTGAGGCATTGAAGCCTAACTATATTACGGTCCTTTCGGCTAGTTGTCATATTGCTTAGCGAACCATGAGTATTTACTTGCAAAGTCCAGCAAACCACAAATTTCTCAACAAAATGAGTGTTATCATCAGAATTTGTGGCCAATCTCTATATTTTCAGTTGTATCGAGGTTGTTAAATATTAGCATCGCACTTGACGCTAGTATTCTCTGCGTTCCGGATGTAACGGAGCAACCTTTGAACAAACCGCGTTCTTTCCAGCAAATATATCCTCTTATAAAGAGATACAACCAGCAAGCTAGAAATACTCTTAATATCGCGACAAGATTCGCACATATAGGTGTACAAAAGCAACACAAGCTTGCTGAGCCGCCCATTCTTAGGACGATTATATCCTGCACAAGCAAAAATATATCTTGATGGTAAGCCGCTCGATCTATGTTTATAACTTATCTAATGTTATTAGTCTTTCAAAGAGGAACCTCTTGACTCGGAAATAAATTTCGAGGATGTGCTTGCGAACCGCTTTATAATGATTACTGGCAAGGGTATGATGGTATACTGGAAAGGATGCAATGTCACTGTCTACGAGAAAGATAGCGAAGGGAATGAACAGATAAGGAAGTTGATTGGTGTGCCTGATGGGCAAGGAGTCGTGGAGTACGGTGTTAAGTTGTATGTTACCGACGGCAAAGTGAAGCAAGGATAACATTATAAAGGATATCGATTGCATTCTAGGCATATAGCTTGTTTTGAATCTGAAGGCCTCTTTCCAAACCCAGAGATAAGTTGACGATGGCCTCGTTTTTGGTAAGGATTACTGAGACGCATTCCGTTATACGCTTTCCATCCGCCAATTCCCTCCTGCGTACAGGGCATTCAGAGATCGCATCATGTATCTCGGGACCAAACACCTTAAGAATAGCTATATCCTCAACGCCCTTCAGAGTAGCCTCGGAATTAGGTATAACTAGAGTAGGCCCCTCATTAAACACAACATGCAGGACATTTTCCGCCCATTTCACTTTTGCATTGAATAGAGCCATTACAAGCTGTTCTACATCCTGTTCGCAGATATCCAGACTTATGAGACAATCGACCGGTCCTCCCCAAACAGGAAAAACCATTGTTACAGCAGCTCTCAAGTTACCATCAACTATGACTTTTCTGATTGCACTACACATTTGTTCATCAAAAATTTTCGCAATTCCTTGAAGTAAGGCATTTTCGATCACTCGTTGCTCTTGTCCAACAATATAGCTTGGATTGTCCGAAGGAATCTTTGATACTGCGATGAGTTCGTTTTGCGTCTTATAAAGAGGGATCTTATTCGCATAGTCGGTTGTTTTGGAGGTTCGGGGATGTTTGACTGGTTGCTTTTCATCTTCTAAACTAACCGACATCGGTAAAGATAGTGGTATATCTATTTGGTAGTGAGCATTATCGACAAGTTGAGAAGCGGAGTAATACTGTTCACAGAAATTAGTATCTAGTGTACTGCAGATAGCGCACAGAGTGTGGGGTGGTTGAGAGCGCTTTTGTTGGCTTAAATTTTTTCTATAAAATTTTTAGATAAGTTTTTTATCTAAGAAAACAAATCGAATTCGAATTAGAAATAAAGATTATTCTCTCAAAGCCTATAGGTTTAGTTGTAACTGAGTATCTCAAGTTGAATAGAGAAGAGATATGTCCACTTAGGGCTTCCTAGCAGTCAATAGTATACAAGAACTATAATAATACTCAAAAACGATAATGAAAATCATAATAAGCACTGTCAGCAAAAAGCCTCATATTCGGCGATGAGAACGATGATGCGGTTTCTTTACCCCTAGTTACTTCCTCAAGGATCTCTTTCAAACAAAAGAAGAGCTACTCCTTATACAGGATTCCGCAAACTCACTTCCATTACCGTTGAATCTTTGTCTGTGCAACTTAGTAGGTCTAATTAACCACAAGACCGTGGAAGAATACACCTTTTATAGCTTCCTAGACATAAATCTATTATAGATAGTAATTGAAATGGATACCGCACATCCGCTCACCTAATCTTTCTCCCCTTCTCAATCATCACCTATCAAACTCCCCTACACTATGACTAATCCAACCCATCTAAATATAAAATCCCGCATCTTCACCCCCAAAAGATTTCTTTCCTTCCCTAGATACTATGGTTAAGACACACAGGAACGATCGAATGGTGTACGAGTTCAATTTCCACCAAAATACAACACAAGCTCGTTCCTGTGATTACTGTGCTGAGAAGCTAGGGGGTTGAGAGTGTATTTATGTGGTTTTTGCAAGTAGAGGAAGTGTTAAGAAATCATGGCAATCAAGTTGGGAATAAACGACGATAGGAGATTTCGATAAGAATAATAAGAGTAAATGAGAAGTAATGATATTAATTCCCTCCTAGTTTCTCGCCGACGGAAGGCAAGAGAAGAATAGTCGGATAAAAGACACACTTGACCTGAGACAAGGGACGCAATCTGAGATTGTTGCTCTAAGATAGTGAGAATAGCTTGTGCATTGGAGATACTATGTAATATTAATACTGGGTTCATATTACAGAAAATGCGGCGGCGGTGGAGCTTTAAGGCTGTAGAAGGGGAGAGAAGATTTAGTTTGATATCCGATGATAGAGTCACAGATGCTTTTCACTACTTCTCACTTGACTCTCACCTCCAATTTTCAAACATCACACTCACTAAGAAGTATATAGCACCGATTTCTAGTTTTCTCAGTCGAGTAAAATACAATAGAGAATCTGAATATCGTTCATCTTTGAGAATTGCAGATTTTGCTTGTTATGCGAGTATTATTCCCCAAGTAGCTACACAGAAGGAATTGATTCACATCGGCGAATCTGTGATGACTTGGGAGGTATAATGAAGTAATGAAATGATATAACGACTATGAAGATACAGACAATAAGGGTAGCAAAGTAATGATAACTACTGATAACAGCAATAATTCAAATATCAACAACGTGAAAACCAAAAACCAGCATCACTACCAGTCAGTATCTACTAGTATATATTGACCCATCTCTTCTCGTCTTTCCCTCTGTTCCTATCTCCATCACGCAACCCGTCAAACCCATCAAGACACAAGAGAGGAATCCTCCATACCATTTCAATACCGCTAATCCCAGCCCGTCTCCTCGTCCATGACTTCTACTTCACAAATACAATACTCATGCAAAAAGAGTGATATTCGATGATCCAAGAATCTATTTATACACCTCCTCTCGGGATCACACATATATTTGAGATTAACCATATACAATCAATCCTATATTCAGTAGACTCACCAACCCCCCCCGGCATAATGAAACCATCCCTCCAGCACCTATATAAACCAAGCCCCCAACTTACCACCCAAAACAACAACGGCGATACTTTGTTCTATATTTTCCTCACATTCTTGTCCGTACCCTCGCACCTCTTTCAAAGACTCCCCAAGTTTTCCATAACCTGCTATTACATATAAATACCGGAAGTATATCCTCATACTACTCAAAAACAGTACAATGCACAGGGCCAAGTAACAACAAAAAGCAAAAATAACAACAACAACAACAACAACAACAACGACAATAATAAAATCATTATTATCACTTAACCACAATCGGTCAGACTTCAATTCCCCCCAAACCCCCCCAAACCCCCTCGACCTCCCCAAAAAGCTGCAATATAGAATAAAAATTCCATTCTTAATCAAAACAACAATCTAGATTCACCCCATCAAAAACTCCTCTATTTCCCAGTCAATCTCTCCAGACCTCAAAGCCTCCCCAGGTCTGCTGAGTTTGGCAATACAGATTAGATCTCCGAATTAAAAAGAAGAGGGTTTTATATAACAAATAAGATTAACAACTTTATTTCAAACCCTCCGTCCCTCACATTTCATCTCACCCTCCTACTTGCAAGCTCCCCATACAAGCGCACTATTAAATGCGCCCCCTAGTATAAAAACCCTTCAGATTTCTCTACTACCACATCAAACATAGCTACTAATGGCTAATCAAGGAATCAGGAAAGAAAGGAAAGGAAAGGAAAGGAATGGAAAGGAATGTAAAGAAATGGAAAGAAGGATGAAGAAGTAAAAGATGAAGTCAAAGATAATGACATCAATACTCCTACCCCCCCCCCAACAATAAAGTAACCTAACTAACAGCAAAAAACCCCGCAAAACTGTATCTAAAAAGAAAAACAACAATGACTCGACTCTCCTAGAATTCTAGAAGAAAATGCTGAGTATCCCTCCCTACGCTCGCGGCTCGAAAATATCTGAATACAATTATATCTTTAGATACTCATTACTTACTCATAAGCAGCATAGCATACCCTACTCGACACTTGATCGAGTATATCAATCTTCTATAATAGATCATGGAATCTATGAGTTTGGAGTGGAGAGTAGATGTTATTTCCTCGATTAAATATATACAACAGCATATATATATCTTTCCCATTTCCGAGAATCAAGAATCGAAAATCGAGATAGCATGAAGAGTCGCGTTGAAGTAAGTAAGGAAGGATGATGAAGTATGTAATAGCCAACCTCGCGAGAAGACTGACGATGAAGATGAAGAGTTTCTTTCTCTTCCGCTTGGTCTTGATGTTTGTATATGTTTGATCTGAGGGGGCATGATTTGATTTCTCCTCCCTTACAAGAAAGAAGTGCATCCAACTAACAAACCTCAACCAATTACCAAATACCAGCTCTAAATAAAGATAAAAATCTAGATTCTCAACAAAACAAAGCACAACCCATCCCATCCCATCAAATACAAAACACATCACAAACTCAAAACCGCAATGCAGAATAGTTACAGAAGGCCAGAACCTAGAATCCCTCGATCCAGCCTCCCATCCCATCCGAGACTCGCTAATCTCGCCTCTCAAACAACCCCCCCTTCATTTCTTCCCGCCCCGCCATTTTGTCCAACTCACTATTTTACTTTATTTTATTCCACTCACCACTCACTTCAGCTCGCGCAGTCTGCGCAATCCAACGAAAATGAATGAATGATTTAAACGACCATTCCCCGAAAAATAGACACTTTGTCAAATCCATCTCTAGCCACAAAGCCACATCACAAAAGTCCTGCAATGCAATTCTGGAACAGCTGTCTAGGTAGGTGGGGCAAAACAACCCCAGATTTTTTCATACATCGGCATGCAGGAAGGTAAACTAAAAATGGACAGTGTAAGCCCAAAATGGGAATGGAGGATTGGAGTTGAAGGATTAGATTGCACTAGCTTTTTTTCTTCTTCGAAAATGGGAGAACTATTTTTTTTTCACCACCCATATCTCATCTTATGCAGTATTATTTATCTCAACAACTTTTTCTTCTTCTATCAGATGCGAATTTGATCAGAATGTGACCCTTTAATTCGAAATTCGCATCAGGAATTTTCAATATTCGGTACCCTCAATGCAACCTATCGGCTCGGCAATCAAACATATACCAAAGCCCGTAACCGAACCAGGAGGGGTTGCATTTACAGAACGCATGAGCCTTGCGGTTATGCACATGAAATGATGGATTTTTGTTACTAAAAATTGTGTGTATGTATTTGTATATGCAATTTGAAAGCTGAAGGAAAGTAATATCATATCATGCATGGAACTTTCTTTCAGGAAGGAGAGTAAACAGAGAACTTCCATCATAAAATTTTCCCCTCCAAAGGAAAAAAAAAAAAACACAGACTCGACGCAATATCGCATGATAAAAAAAAGCTCAGATTCCCATGTGCACACCGTTAATGTGGAGGTTGAGCCTTGTCCATCCTGCATCACACCAGCCAGCGCGCAACCCCAACACCAAACCAGCAGCAAAGAAAAATCAGAGCTTCGCGAGCTTACCGCGCCTTACCGCTCTTTGCCCACTTACTGTTTTGAGATGGTTACAGGCTTTTTGATAGGATTTCGCCAGGGCTAGCTATACACTTGTACAGGCCCAGTTACAGGCTGACAGGGCTAGAAAGAGCAGAAAGTGATCCACGCCTCATGGTTACATTTTACCGGTACACTTACTGGCTTTTACTTTGTCTATTTTTTTCTTTCTCAAACGATGAAATGATATTTCCCCTCGTTTTGAATTTCTCATTATGCAATTCGATATCTGCGCGAAGACCAAGAACAACAAGAATGCGTAGGTAAAAATTAAATGTGTAATGCAGAGAAGATGTAAAAGACGTTACCGTATCTGAATCATGGTGCAGAACAGTGAATCGTAACTGCAGATTTTGGATTTCTTTCGTATATCGTACAGAAATTGGGTTGCCAGTGTCAAATAGGAAAAAGACGAAAGGGGATTGTACAACGAGTGGTGCGTGGGTAGATGCATGTATCGTACATCACAGCGGTACTTTGTGTACTTATTCAGTGATGGATCTGGGTAAATAGTGAATACAAAAGTATACGGATTAGGAGAATATGTCGTAAGCGTTAAAAGAATAAATTGAATAAATGCTGGCATGCATATCTGATGCAGTAATGCAAGAAATATGCAATATATATTATATTATGCATGCATCAATTCTCCAGTGCATACCTACCTTGGTACTTTTCCCTTGCAAAATCCTTGGGTGTGGGTTCAGATTGGGTTGTCAGATTGACGTTGGATTTCTATTTGCTGATAGTGAAGACTGGAGAATGCCTGAAAACTTAAAACTGATTCAGGGGGATGATTCACTGCCTTAACAGAAATGATTATCGGCGGAGGATTGAAGACCGTTTTTTGTTTTTTTTGCTGAAAGTGTGATGTGATGTCGAGGATGTGTGACATGACATGTCAACAATGCAATCATAGCAAAGATGGGGAGATGATCGATGGGACGGGGATGAGGATAAATGTTGATCTGTGAGATATAGATGGGAATGATGTAGATGATGAGATCAGAGCCCCCTCCCCCTCTAAAAAGCTTGGGATTCAAGAAGATAATGATGGAGAGAGCTCGGGTCGCGATGATGTAGATGAAAACCATGGAATTCCTTCGATCCCCCAGATCCAGATCCAGGTTCAGGATTCCCAGGTAAAGAACTCCCAGTCAAAATGATACGACGATGGCCCGAAGGATTCCAATGAATTCTTATTCAAAAGATAAGATACAACAGGATAAGATTTACTCGATAATCAAGAATCAATCAATCAATCTCATGTACAATAGGAATGACGCGTAACAGATCCGAACCAGTGGGAGAATAAACTTTGAGCCAGTTCACCAGGTTCGCGAATGAAGGATTAGATATCTTGTCTTTCCAACCATTTGTCTTGTTCTCGCGGGGAAAGGCTACTAAGTATACTATCATGTTCCAAGAAGATGTCGAGATTGAGAAGACGATTGATTTTTACTTTATGCCCAGCGTGCGAAGAAATGCACAATGACAGCCTCGTCCAAGCGTAAGTTTTTTTCTGCCAGCCGCCAAATCCCAATGTCTCTTGGATTGGTCGATCTTTTGAGAACGATATTGCAAAAAAAAAGAGGGTGGTGGTGGGTGGTATGTGGAGAATTATGCATGTAAAGCTGTGTCACTATACAGATTAATATGGTACAGCTCGATCTATCTTGATTCTTGAATGTTTTAATAGATGATGAACGTTGATAGGTATGATTTTGCGAATGCACGATGCATAGTCTGATTATTTGATGCAACTGTACATTTACTCGTCTGACACATTACTCGTGTTGGCCAATAAATGCCGAATTTTGATGATGGGCGGGAAGAGATGAATATGGATGGATTTCGTATGGATGGTAATCTCTTACTGACTGGCCATTTTGAACAAGGGGAGATTGAAAAGGTTGTCGTCTCATCCAAATCTGATGATTTTCTGGGAAAGGTAGGTATACCGTAATTATTTGAATTGGGAAACATCCGAGTCCAAACCGAGAGACGGATTCTTGTGAATAATAGATTGAATATAAGAGGATACTTGAGGACCCCGAAATTGAATGAAATCGAATCTCCTTTTCCATCTCTCTCATTCGTCTTTACTCCGAAAAATTCTAGAAGCCAAAGAAAATCAATGTTAGCTGCACCTCAAGACGGTATACTGGGATAATGTAGTACCGTAAGACCGCAGCACGCTGGAAAAAGTTGTGGACCATTCGGAACCGTTCGTGATGAATCTAATCATAAGCTAAACCGAAATCAATGTTTGAAGATTTTTTTGGCAAAACATGTGGATGTTCATTGGTTTGTTTGAAGATGGTGGATTGAGAATTGGAGAGTTTCAAGGTTGTCGAGACGACGAGACGACGGGTTGACGAATGATATACAAGCAGCTTCGGGCTTTAAAAAGATACCTTGTCATGAACATGGATCTAGCTTTCAATTATGGAGCTTGACGTTATGGAAATATCATTTATGGTATGTGGTAGCATGCACCTTTGTGCGAATCTTTTCAAGTGAGTCTCAGAGTGAAGTAATGATTTTTGGATGGCTTGATCGGACGTGTTTTGAATTTTCGAATACTTCATATGTGCGTCGGTATCCAAATGGAAGTTTTGTACTATTTTAGATGGTCTAAATGAAACTATCCATCCGTTGCTTATGGCAACTCTTTTCTAGATGCAGTTCATACCTAGTTCTCACTCAAGTCAAGTCAACAGAATCTAGATACTTAAATAGATAGCTCAGGAGCTACATCATAATCATCTAATCCCTTAGTGATAATCCAAAAAAGAAACGTTCAATGTTTGTTGATACTGCACGGAGGTACCTCGTACTCAGATACCTAGGTAATACCGGTCATATTCATAACACTGACCTTTACATATTAATAAAAAGAAGACTTTACTATTAGTCTTTAGTCTTTGGTCTTTGGTCTTTGGTGTCTGGTCTCTGGTCTTAGTTAGTTTCGGTAAGAAGCCAAAGTGATCAACCTCTCTCAAAGGTTAAAAAGACCAGTCTCATTGAAGTTTGAACTTGCGGGGCAATTATTCAGACCCTCTTTTCTCTCTCAAGGAAAATCCCCTCTCTAGCCCCTCCAACATCATCTAAACTGACCACCTAGCCACGAGCCAAGTATCCATAAATAATATATAAGACTCGACAGATTCGACAGATGAGTCTATGGAGTCGGATGGAATTCGCGACTCATGTGGATATGGCTTAACACTTCAACCACTCATACCTTCTCCTTCGCACTTTATTGAGGTTATTTCGAGAATTCCACTCACTCCACCAGACCCTGCATTGAGAAAATTTCGGTAAGAAATTCGTTTAGTAAAGCGTCATCCTTGATGGATGATGGAGCTTTTCGGCATATCTTTCTATCCCAGGTTTTCCCAACAGATGAAGTTATCAACCATCTTGTTCTACCGGTGATTCCATATTTGTACGAAATGTTGACACTTGAGATTTGAGGGATAAGGTAATTGAGTTTTGACTTTATTGAGAAGATTATCAGTTGTGATTGAAAGCCTCTCCTCTTTTGGGAGAGTTAGTTCTGAACTTAAATAATGGGGTATCTCCAGAGTCCAAATACATGGGTATCTATAAGATTCTAAATGTAGTTGAAAAGGGCAAGTATTTACTCCTTGTCTGATGAATTAGCTTTGAATCTTGAAATATGATATTGATTTTGCCATCTCTGATCCCCTAGATTTCCTAGATTGGATAAATAGTTGATAGTTTGGGATTTGAATGCCTACTTAGATATGAATTAAGTGTTACAAACTAGGTTTATGTTAAACACGAAGAAGATGGATGATCTCTAAACTTTCTACTTTTGGTCTACTTGAGTAGATTCTCTTGTCTAAATCATACCTTGGTAATGATGATATCTTCATAATCGGGAAAGCGTAGAGGAAAGCGTAGGGGAAAGAATACTTACGTCTCTCTCATGTGTTGTAGGGAATGCATAGTCTATCTCCCATCTATTCTAAGATTCAGAACAACTCATCCATAGATACTCGTACATCTATTGATACATCCATTGACACATCCATTATATTCATCCCTTATTCATCAATCATCATAAATACCATTACTATTACCGGCAACAATCTTCCTATTTTGAAACAACACTCGGACTTTTCCATTTATCCATTAGGGGAATATCATTATTGAATTTCGACCAGAAATCCCCGTTGTTGAAGTAACGATACACAAACCAAGTCGGTTTCTTATTATTCTATTTGAAGTTCTATATGGAGAACTGCTTTCTATCATAGAAACCTATACTCAGTACATCAACAATTTATCAACTCTCATCATAAGATTGAATTCTTACCAAAGATCTATTCATATTTATCTACCTATCTATCTAGCTAGAGCTTCCTCAGCCTACCTACCAATCTACCAATCTACCAATCTACTCCGTACAGAATATCTATCTGGTATACGGAGTACGATAATAAGACGATTCATCAACCCCTGGTCCATACCAATCGCCTCCCTTGCCGCCATCAAGAGACCCGTTTCTCTACACCCAAGCAACAACCAATCAATTCAGCCCTCAATTCCAAAAAGTGGACAAGAGGAGAAAAGAAAGAAGAAAAAAAGATTAAAAAATTAAAAAAACAAAAAAATCAATACCAACTTGGAATCCCCCAGTCTTGCCTTGGTGTAAAAATCATACATCCACGCCATCTGCTGCATTCCGAAAGACCTTGTACCCAATTAAAAACGATATAATCAATTAACCCGTTGTTACGAAGATCATATTGCAGGAACAACAAACCTTAGACCCTTCTTCGTCAGATTTCCCGCGTCGCAAAACTAATTTGTTCCTCCCACCCTCCTCTATTCAACCAACGCAACTACAATTTACTAGAGTATCAACTCAAGAATCATACAAACAACAATTCCTCACATTTCTCTCTCATCGTCTTGCTCTTCACATTAAATTATCTTTTCATAACAATAACAATAACAATAACTTTTTAAAAGTTTCTTCATTTTATAAATCATTAATCATGGGTTATGAAACTCGCGGAAAACAATTGAATTGGGGAGTTATAGGTATAAATTTACCACAAACTCACGCAGAGAAAGCGGCCGCTCGACTTTCACCGCCTTCCATAGCGACGTCGACATCAGAACAGCAACCTTCGAAGAAACGATCACGTCGAAGTTCTTTCTCCTTATCGCCTCCACCAAAACGAAAGAATTATACAATTCCAGAAGATATAAATACGCCGCCACTTTCACCACCAGCCGATGATAGCTCATTCGAAATTCACAATGTGGGAATAAAAGATGAGGCGAAAGAGAAGAAAATAGACATTGATGAGATTAAAGTTGAGGAGGGCAAAGAAAGTAAATCAACGGTTAGAGGGGATGAGGAGAAGGAAGAAATCGAAGAAATCGAAGAAATCGAAGAAATCGACTTGACTGAAGTAAAGGACGAAATTGTTGAAGGAGTTATTGTTCAATTACAAAAAACTCGCAATAGACCTCATTTAGTTAAGGAACTTGCAGCTATTTTGTCTCCAACCGTTAAAATCGTGGAACAGTAAGTTCATAATCTTTCCGATTCATTCCGTTATCTCTCGAAACTATGAAACTAATAAAAAGTCTAGATCTGCCAATCCATGTGCAATCATTTCCTCTCGATTATCCAACTATCTAAAACGACCATGGACCGCATCATCACCTTGTCCAGTAGGAAAAGAGTTGGAAACTGTACATCCAAGAAGAACATACTTTTATTTGACTACTTACTCGCATCAACCATTTCCTGATCCAGCACAATTAGCTCAACGTTCCATTATCACCCCATCTATCTCAAGCGCAGATTCGATCGATGAACCAGAACGAAATCGTGATGATTCACCTGAAGTCGATTTGTCTTCCGAGGAATATGATGATGATGATTCAATCACACCACCAACTCCAACTGGTTCCTTTGCCGGTCGTTTCGAACGTCCCGTGAGGAATAATCGTGCTGCATCGGTTGGTCTTGAGAAAGATGAGAAAGAATTCACACAAACAGCTCGTGGAATGCAAAAACGAAGATTTAGTGGCGAGCCACCATCATCATCTTTGGCGAAACCATCTGATATGAACGATATGCCTTCAAATATTTCAGATACCCCGATGAAATCTGTGGAATCTGACCCATTTTTTGGAGAAAGCCGAGGTGGTTTAAATGCATCGTTGTTAAATACGCCGGGTTTTATGAATAGCCCCGCTATGAAACCTGTTTTTGCATCGAAAAAATCATGGGATGCAACTGTGGAAACTTCTCAAGCGAATTGGGCGCCAGCGAAGATTGAAACATTAGATTGGGATACGAGAAGTCCGGAAAACATCGAGTTAGATGAATTAGATGGCATGCTTGATGGATTTTAGATTCTCAATCTTTTCCTTTTTTTTATGACTATACGCACACGAAAGATTCTACCCGTGTTGAATCAGGAATCTTTGATTTCATTGTACAAATATTTTTTTACTTACTACCTGAGATTTCTGTTGGGAGTTGTACGATTTTTATTATTAGAAGAGATGGAAAGATGGATGGACTGGAAAATGCGAATACAAAAGGAAAGACAAAACAAAACCGGTCCTGGGGATTATTAGGATATTTTGGAGGTACTCTCGTTTTCTCTATATAAGATATTATTTGTTTGAAGTCAGGTTTTTCTGCGATGGCGTTTAGCATGGTGGATTTTTGTTTTTTTGGAGTGCGTCATGTTTCAGCCTCTTCTCTTTCCTTTTTGTAAACAATAACTTTCATGACCCGAGATGATTGGAGATGGATGGATTTGGGATATGATATGATCATGTAGTCGTAAGATCATTAGGTTGGGAAAGGGAGGGGAAGGGGGAATGGAGAATGGAGGATGTGAAATGATCGTTACATCGAGTTGAGCGGTCCGGTCATAAAGCGTATGATTCAGATGAATATGGACGAATACGAATTTCGACGGATATAAATATTTCTCTGGATGAAATCAATTTCTTTACAATGAGAAAATTAAGTCGGGATGGAAAATAAGATAATAGGATATTATATATATACACCTACATATACTCGAGTACATACCTATATACATATAGATGAAGAATATGAAACATCTCTCCACCTACCTAGATTTTGGTCTTTGATATGCATATGGGTGATTGTAACGAGGTTTATGTGAGCTTTTGAGAAATGCACGTGTACTTGTCCTTTTCACTTTGTTTGGAATATATTTTTTGTCTACTGTGTCTGAGCGTTCATTGTGAGAGGAGAGTTTGGAAATGAGAAAGTGAAAGAAGGATTGGTGGTCTTGTGGTTTGGGTAGGTGAATAGGTAGGTATCTTGAAATTTTATTATCAATTCCTAATGTCATATGTATGTTTCACACTTTTAATTTCGTTTTCAATTCGATTTCATTTTTCTTCTCTTTCACATTTTTGAGGAGGGGGGGGGGGTAGTTNGGGGGGGGTAGTTGGGGGCGGGATATATGTGGTAATCTTGGATATCTACCTACCTACTGTTGGTAGTTCTGATTTGGGGTTTGGGTTTGAAGGGGGATAGAGAACGGAAGGAAAGTAATTACTTGTTTTAGATGAGGGGATGGATTGGACTCCGGATCTCCGGATCTCCTTGTGGGTTTTTTGTTTTTGTGTTGGGAGAGGAGGGCGTGGATGGGGATGGATGGATGGATGGGTATAGTGCGATGCATTGTATTGCATTGCATTTCAGTGCAGGACAGGGTAGGCAGGCAGAGCTGTTTCTCGCGGATGCTTCTAAGATGCTTATGGAGGTGAAGGAGTAGGAAGTCAGGAGGTGAAAATTGGGTTTGTAGATGAAGCATGGATGGATCGTGTATGTGAGGTGGCGAGAAAGGTGGCGATGGGAAGTGGCAAGGGAGAATGGCGAAGATAGGTGCAGAGGGGTGGAGTTTCTGGGTGGTGAGACTGGTGGATGTGGTGGAACCTCGGGATGAGATCGAGTGGATAGTGGAAGTTGTAATTTGTGTGAGTTAAGGGTTGGTGTTGGGGCTGGAAGGGAGATAGATTTGTTGGTGTTGATATTGGTAACAGGGATTTTGTTGGTAAGTGTTGTCAATGATAAGTGTTGTCGATGATAGTGCACTTACTGGTGTACACATTGTGGGGAGTAAATACTTTCCCTTCTGTCATTTCCATTATCAATTCGCCAATTCTGTTATTGTTATCATTGCTGTCGATTACCCCACTGCCAAAGCTGGTGAAGAAATATATTGGTCTTTAAGGAAAGTCTCATAGAATCGGAATATAGTGTTTTGCTTTTTTGGTTGGGGATACATGGGTGGGATCTCCTTGTTCAATGGATGCCTCCCGATTGTTTTTTGTTTGCGGAAATGGGATGATGGGGAGAGAAGTTATTTATATAAATGTACGGGGTTTTGAGTAGGTGTTAGTGAGTGGAAAAGCGGGATGGGGGTGAGGGAATAGGTTTGAATCATGCAAGATGAATGACTGACATGACGCGAGAATCAGAGGCTTCTTGTAGATTGGGGAGTGTGGATGTTTGACCATTGTCCGAGAAAGGTTGCTGTGAATATGTAAGTGCGAACTCTAAGGGGCGGAGAGAAAAACGAGACGGTGGGTTATGGTTGTGCCTTTCATTCTATACTGTCTTTGTAGATCTCGCTAAGAGTTCTATGGTCATGTAGTGGAGGAAGTAGAATGGTGTTTCATGCGAGCTAGATGGTTAACTTATCGTCAAAACTCTTGAGGAAGAATGGTCTGGCTGGTTAGTGGGGTGAGTAAGTAGGAGAGATGGAAAGGAGGTATTGTTGTTGTGTCCTTTGTTTTTCATTACCGGTGATATTTATATTGCCATATTTAAGTATCGCTATCATTCCTCTCCTTCAAAAACTTCCCCATGTATTTACATATATTTTCTCACCCAAAATCATTCTTCCACGCCCCTAAGACCCGTCGCATAATCAGGTTTGCGCTTCATCTTTTTTGAAATCGAAGTCCATCATTACCCTCTATCGAAGAGTTAAGTCGATGTCATTAACAGAAAACAAAAGAGAGCATTTGTTATTTATATATCCATAGCTCTATCGCTTAAGAAAAGGTGGTCAGATATGTGGGAGGCGATGGAATATATCGGAGGCAAAGTGAGAATGATATTGGGGATTTGAGCATGTTTATTTTGATTATATTCAAGTGAATTTGAATGTCCTAAATTATAATTGTTTATTTCATGTGAAAAAACACCAGCGGATGACTATATAAACTCCTTTTTTCTTCTATCCTATCACTAATCAAAAATCCCAGATACGGACCCCCAACCGATGAATGGTTGAACGAGTGGCGATTCTCCTATGTCCATGTGCACATTTTGAAGCTGCATCTGAGGAGCCTTTTGTATACGAATTAGCAAAAGAAGAAATGCGAAATGGAAAGACGAGGTAACGTATCGTTGTCGTATTCCCCAATATTATTGCTGTCGTTGGATATATTGTCATTATCTTCCCTTCATCTATTTCTCAAACACCAACAAAATGTTTGACTTTGCAAATTCTAATGTACCAAGCTATATCAATCCAGTGTGAGGAACAGTGGGGGGGGGGGTGTTGTTTCTCTAACGTTTGAACCACTCCTGTTCTCCTGTTGTTTCTCTCTTTCAAATTGGATTATCTAATGGTCAAGGTAATGGGCAAGAGCATATTTATATATTCCAAGTTGAGAAGAGCCCAGATTGACAGAATAAAGGCTGATGCGACCTGGAACAAAGCTTGAAGACGGGACGGGCTAGGCTACACAAGATATAGATAGCGGATGAGGAAACAAGCATCGATGATGGGTTATAAAAAGCCCACGACATTTCTAATTTACATCGTAAAGGAATAGTTGCATTGTCATCAGAGACAAAGATTATACGTAGCTAGAGACGTGGTTATGTAGATTTGTGGTAACAAATTTGCAGATGTGATGTTTGGAAGATGATGGTAATAGCAAGAAAAGAAAAGGAGGCAAAAGTTAGATATTACCGTTGTTCTATTCTTGCTCATCATATACATCTGTTCATTCACTGTTGTTGCTATCACGATTGTTATCAATCTTCTTTTGTCATAAATTTCCCTACGTAGAAACCTCGGAGATCTCCCAACTGCTTTTTCCAAAATCCCCTTGGCTATCTGTAAAATCGAATATAAAGTTTGAGTTCAGAGGTTCCGAAACTAGACTATCCCACATGAATGTCGGCTGGCAATGGATTGATTCATTGTATGGTGAAACTAGGGAAGCGTTTATATATTGAAGAGTGGAAGACTCTTTGCTGTTTGAATACTTTTGTGGGTTGAGAGGGGATGTGAGTGAATGAAACGAACGGCGGTTGAAACCATGATTGGACGGGGTAATAATCATTGGAGGTTTAACAACAGGCCTTGAATTGCGAGTTTCTGGCGTTATTTTCAATTGTAACAAGAATATGAGAGGGGCAGGTGGAGGGAGATTTTTCATTGTCGTACTTCCATCCCAAGTTATCAACTGACATGTCTAAAATTTGCGAGTATCCAAGATAGAGCGAAAGAGACAGATTAAATTTCATTCAGAATTGATACGTTTGATGTATGATTCGACATGTGCTTTGTGAATGATGGAGAAGTAAATAGAAGGGGAGGGGTATTTGTATTCTGAGGGCCAAAAGAATATATGATTAGTACTCCTGTGAGGCTGTAACGAGAGAATAAATCACAGGATAATTTGGTGTTTCCAGACTCCGGAGTTTTACAAAGGAAAAAGATGCAACTATGAATTGACATTTGTCATTAATCCAATTGCATTGCCTTCGTTGACTTTCTGTCAAGAAAAAACTACATATCAAAGCATCTCCACCATAACCCTAATCCCCTCAGACTCAAGATTCGGATGAGAAACCTGCCAATCATGTACAAACGCCACATCACTTTCATCCGTATTCCACAACTTCATCTCGTGCCAATTCAATTCCCAAACACTTTCGTCCCCCCTTGCCAAAAGCCATCTGGAATTTTCGAAGTACACGGCCATTTTCTCCTAACCATCGTTCCGGTTCAAAAGTAAAAGGATCCGGAAACACGCTCGCGGCAGTATGTGCACTAAGAGTCGTTGTACTAACCGGTGTGCCTTGCGGGATGGCATAGCTCTTGCTGAACATTGTCGGATTGATCACATATTGAGATGGTGTGTATGTAAGTGGCTCATAAGAAATCCTAGCAGTACGAGCGGTAACACCAAAAGCTAAACGGTTCCCTTCCTCTATAACAGCAGATAGATAAGGGAATTGCTCGAGTTGCGTCCATGTTACATTATCGGGAAGTGATTTGAGCTCTTTTCGAAGTTTGGCGAGGATAGCGGAGTTGGAAATGAGATGGTAAAACACAATGCTAAGTGTTTTTGCGAGAGATTCAGTACCCGCAAGGACAAGTAGTGCTCCTTCATTGTGAAGGCGTGGTAGTGACTTTTCGGATTCTGGTAGACTGGTGTTATCCAAGACAGAATCATATAGCGACTCTTTTCCTGTCGGACCTAAAGATTTGTTGGCATTTCCAGAGGCTTATGCTTCCATGATGGAGACTAATTCAGCACGAACTCTCTGCGCAATAAGTCATCAGCTACCGTCTCTGAAAATCCTTCTTTGAAGAAAACTTACTGCAAGTAAAGCAAACATATCAACTAGTCCAGGTGGCATAATTGGCTTGGTCATAGATTTAGGGAGTTTTTCGAGAAGGTCGGGAATCCATGGCATATGTTTGTTTCTATGCACACCTCTTGATAGTTGATAAGTGTTACGACGAAGCGATGCAGCTTTTTTCTCATCCGCAAGGTTGTTAACTTCATGAGAAAATAAGAAGTTCTCAGCCATACTGCGTCTGATTAGCATGATAATTTGGAGTTTCGAGAAATATCGAGTTCATACTCATTAGAAAATGCAAATAATACATCCGAAAGATTTAACGGCGATTTATCAACAGCATGAGAAGAAATAACATCACAAAGCTGTTAAACTTTTGCAGTGATCATTGGCTCGAGGTATAGAACATTCCTTTTACTGAAGAATGGAACTAAAGCTTCACGACGCTTTTTATGAACATCGAAAGATACAGTCGAACCAACGCTTCCAGGAACTCGCAACTGCTTCAAATTACGAGCATATTTATCTCTTCGGGATGATGGGGGTGCGTATATTGTATCAAGAACACCAAAATCATTAACATGAATCTCGTCTGGAGTAATGCGAATGATTGGACCTAGTTCGGTAGAGTTAGCAATGATTATGCCTGTAGCAGCATGACATATTTGACAAACCGTATTCTTCATGTAGTTTCTTGATATGAAAAACGTATTGTCCAGGTTTTATGACATCGAAATAGAATTCGTACCACCACGTAAGCGCTGCAAGTTTGGGACCAGGAATGCGTCTCAATGGATGGAAGTAAAGCCTGTAGATTGTACCTACTATCGCTGATATTAGTGACACAAGCAGTGTTGTCTCTACGATTTTTAGTAAGACCATAATTAGAGATATGAATGATGGCAATAGCTATAGGGGCATTGCTGATCTTTAAACTTTTCCCGTTTCTTCACCCGGATCCACATATATGCATTAGATTTATGAAATTTTAAATATCAGTACTCACAATCTGTGTTATTGGTTAGTTTGGTACGAGTTTGGTACGAATTTAGGCTAGTCAGCATGCATATATGTTGTTTGTCGCCGTAAATAGGCATGTGAAGGATCCATAACATCGAAAAGTTATTCCACAAGATCCTGTCATACTTTTGAATCAGCACTTCCTTCCTGATTTTTAGCAAGACAAATTTCTTTGTCTGGGGTTTTTCGAAGTGTTATCGTGAGGGCGGTATTAGAAAATCATACACCGCGTGTAATTCTATGGGAATATAATATAGATTTTTCGACTTTGCGACGTACATATCAGAATGGAAAGACATTGTCCTATGGAAATGATCGATTTTGAACTCCTGTGCTGATGTCAAAGATCAATCATAAATACCCCTCTCACAACAGAGAGACTCCTTACGAATAACCATCAATTCCCACGCATTTCACCCAAAGCCTATAAGGATACACATACTTCCCATGTTTCCCCTCTGAGAGCTAGCCCGCCCATCATAGAAACACCCATTGTCGATGCCCCACTAGGTACCGTAGCCGTGGGGTTGAAGGCACTCGAAGTACTCGTTCCATTACTTCCTTCTCCATCCAACACCGCGAAACCCATATCTCCATCATAAATCATGATCTAAATACTTTCTCTGAAAGAAAGCTTGTCCAATGACCCACAGAAGAGGTTGAGCCTCATAATCAAAACTCGAGATGGCAGATGTACAACTATTTCCTTTCTGACCAATAGACAGTGCTGAGATTTCGATACCAAAAGTTGTGGATTTGTTCGAGGCCGCAGAGGATGTGTTGTTCAATTCCGATGGGAGACTCAACCGGATAGTGTGGGAAGATGAACAATGGTAATAACCTACTAATGCATCACCGACTGCAGAAAAAATAAGTACAGATTGGATGTTGGTGAGATTAAAGAGGGCTTTCGCAGCAGACATGGATCCAACGATTCCAGTACTCGCACTGTCGAGTTCTAAAATTGTATCCTGTAAGCTGGCGAAAATACTGCCGTTGATGGTAATATCACCAAAAGTAGCCCATTCCCAAATAATTAGTACTGTTGTCAAGGAGGTCTCGTTAACCAAGTCGATATCGATGGCGCTGAGAGTCAGAGAACCAATACCGTTGGTGGAGAGGGCGAGCCGGAAGCGACACTTTGGGACAAGATTTTGATCACAGAAGTTGTGAAAATAAGTTGTGGAATTGCTACAACTGAGCGAAGGGCCCCAACCGCGATGATGCCATTGTGTGGGTAGAGAAGTGGAAGTGGTATTAGAGGTAGATGCGTTGATTGGAAATGTTGAGGGAATTGGAAAGGATTGTATCGTTCTAGAGGGAGCCAACTATCTGGAAGAGTTGAAAAACCTATAATGACTAGTTCTAAATGGATCGTTAAGATTAAATACAGTTTGACTTGAACTTACAGATAATGTATCATTAGTGGCAGCTCTATAGGTCACATCGAATGACCTCCTGGAGTTCACAGATACGGAATTAGCTTTGTTCAACCCTGTATTGAGAACTAAGTCGGTGAAACCAGTGCCAATGAGAACTTCAACTGAATATTATAAGGCTCCGACCATTAGGTTTGCACACCAGAATCCTCGGAAAACATTAATTACACAGTGAGAGAAAAGAAAATCAAGATGTTGGAGCACTAACCTCGCCAGAAGTCACAGGCCCAGTGACTCGTGTTTGCCTTTTATGCAATAGGGCTCTCAAGGACCTTTGGATAGAAGCTTGGACGGAGGAGATGAGTGCTAAAGCATTAAGACAGGCTCCAGTTAATGAATTTGGTAGTCAAAGTATACACGTAAGAATATCGAGAAAGTTTGCGAGAGAGGAAATGAGAAGTCCCTAGATGATGAGATGAGAAAGTAATAGGAATACAATGAACAGAATAGTACATCGACATGCAACAGACACCAATCTCTCAGTATCCCACCCAAGATACCAAATTGATTCACCTTGTTCTTCAGAATGAAGACTTAGTTGCGGACAACTGAGCCAGCCCGATGACAGACCTCATACTGATGAATGGCATGGGGATCTCGGCTGACCTGATTGGGTCAATCCCTTTTTCAAATTTCACATCAAGCGGTTGGAAATGTTGACGGCGTATGCATTAAAGACTTCACATAACGTGAAATACTTGGACCGAGTATTGGTTCTTAATACAAGCTCCATACCGATTTTGAATGAGCAGACGAGTAGCTAGAAGAAGCGAAGATAAGGGGCAGGGATTTTCTCGTAGACTACTAACCGCTTTTAGCCACACTAACCCCGTTCCCGTTATACCCTTAATTTTATATGAAAAGTGGGGGTAACATATTTATGTCAACGTTTCTTGAGAAATCAACGATAATTGGTGTTTTCAGACCAAAAAGGTGGGTATTATCGACAACGACACGGCTCGACAGTGTTTACTAATGCCACGTCTTGTAATTGTCTTGTAAACCGTGTGCGAAAAAAGAAAATGAGCTCCAGTATTATACGATTCCGATACGGTGGTAGTAAAGTCCGATCGGGTTGCATTACATGCAAGTAGGTAGTATTCTGGGCAGAAATACTCCGGAGAATTATTTTCATTAAGCTTATTTTGTATTAGGGCGCGGCGGGTGAAATGTGACGAAGGCAAGCCTACATGTCAACGATGTCTCAAGGCCAAACGAACTTGCGAAGGATATGCACCTCCGTCATCCATGTCCGCCACCAGTAGTCGACCACTCAAATTCGTTGTATATTCTGCTTCCTCGCCCGTTGACGCATTAAGTCTCCTACCCGGTATCACACCAAGAGAGCAAAGATTCTTTGATTTCTTTCGGCTTCGAACTGCGGTAGAGTTAACGGGACCTTTCGAAGCGGACCTTTGGTCTTCTGTTTTACTACAAACGGCTCATGCAGAATCGGCTATTTTTAATGCTGTTGTTGCCTTGGGGGCTCTCCACGAGAATTTTGGGCATTCAAGAGATGTTCAAGCATTGGATTCGAATTATGCCTTGATTCATTATCAGAAGGCTATCCGAAGAATAGTCAATCCCAAGGCTTTAAATATTGATATCGTTCTCATGATGTGCCTAGTTTTCTCAGCTTTTGATAATCTAAGGAACAATTATGAGGCTTCTTTAACCCACATCGCTGGTGGTATAAAGATTCTTATCGAGGAGGATAAGAGACTTGGGGGACTCAAGGATGGTTCTTTGCAAAAGGATGTTTTTCTTCCTATGTTTGCTCGGTTACAAAATCAAATTACAGAATGCGGACAAACAGCCACTGCGGCCAATACTACGCGCCTCCTTCAACTGCCTACCCTCAACATACCTCATACCTTCACGACAGTAGAGGAAGCGCAGAATGCATTCGATTTATACCTTTCTTATCTATGGAATATGATGGAACAATTGGGAGAAGCAAACAAACATCGTATACCTCCTCCTCCACTGCTTCAGCGCTACCACAGATATGATGGCCTTTCAAGATGGTTAGATCCTTTGGATCCATTACGAAAACATATCGATTTTTCTACATGTCAAACTCCACCAATTCATGGAGCAAACATGCGATACGGATTTTCATCTTGGTGCGCGGCGTTTGATGCTTCCGACTTTCCACCATTCCATCCAGCAGTACTCTTGTTACAAATGAGTCGTACGATAGTTTCAATTCTACTCAATATCGATATAGCGATAGGTGA
The DNA here is from genome assembly GCA_004786275.1 of Botryotinia convoluta. NCBI lineage: Eukaryota > Fungi > Ascomycota > Leotiomycetes > Helotiales > Sclerotiniaceae > Botryotinia > Botryotinia convoluta. Next base: position 73,289 of record PQXN01000099.1, on the reverse strand, counting down.
AATAGCTTGGGATTCTTACCTCCCCCAATATCAAATGATACTTGATTATGCCGAGATGACCTCTCCAAATAAATTCATGATTAGTCCTAACCAGGGAGGAACGCCTCCAACCTTTCATTACCATCGCGGCTTTCTTACTCCCATCTATTTAGTTTCCACTAGATGTCGAGATCCGTTAATGCGTCGTCGAGCTTTGCGTGTTCTTGAAAATTGTAATCGAAAGGAAGGAATCATAGATAGTATGGTATACACTAAAATTGCCAAGAAAATGATGGAAATTGAAGGAGCCGCGATTGAAGAAATGAGGAAAAAGGGCACAAGTCAAAATCTTGGTGATTTTATAATAGAAAAGGCGGAGCAGATACCGGAAAAATGCAGGATCAGAGAGTCTATCGCCAAATTTGTGCCAGAAGGAGGAGGATTGGTCGGATATAAAAGAGAAGGGATATGGCACGCGGTAGATAATGAAGAACCAGTATCAGTTGATTGGCAAAAGTAATAGTACTTCTTGAGCGGTGGCGAATCAGGCTAAGGGTGGCCTTGTAAATAGAGGTGGTGAAGCTGGCAGTGCTGTGTACATGAAAAAATACTTAATCAAGACACTATAATTGCGGATAGATACGGAGGAATTTAGAATTTCTTCAGAAGATCTAAGCGCAATCAAAGCTTCAGACATCATTGGATGACCAGATTTAAACCACAAGGAGTGGTGAAGACCCTTCCTAGCCTGAAAGTCGATCATGTTTTGAAGCCGCAACACATCGCGCTCAAGGTACCTATGCAATAGCACGCAATATACGATATAAAAACTGTTCAAAGTACATGAAGCTCAATTTGTACGAAAAATTCTTTAAATAAGCAGGAGAATACGGGAAATAGCTGAGCCGGTACATCGTACGACAACAAACAAAAATCTTTTTGATGCAACCTAGTATGATCGACGACAAAACTAATGATAGGGCTGTGGAACAATCTTTTGGGATGAGAACAATTAATCGGTTGTGATGACACATTATCGAGAAGATTTACACCAATTGATGATGTTGTGGCATGGATAAAATCGGAGAACGATCCGAGAAAGGAATGACCGAATTATCAGGCCAGTTGTGCAGCGCAGCAGTCAGCTTCGCCAAGAGCTTTTAGAAGTTCATCCGGATGAGAATTCCCCCGCAAAATTACTTCGGCTGAAAAGTGTTCCGGAAGACATGCAACAAAAAAAAAAGTATTTGGAAAACAAAAAAAGTGAAGCTCGAACCGATGATCATAAATAAAGCCAGTTATCAAGTAAGTTGATTCCTGTACTAAGCTTGCGCTTGCAAAACATGGCAAAGGAGTATGAGGTATACAGAACTCAAGTAGTACCCAAAGCGAGCGGTTGACTATTGATTTTTGGTTCGCTTGCTCAAGACGCAAGATATTGTTGATATGCAGCCGAAAAGCCTTGATGTATCGGTAAATGCATGAATAGCCATATTGTAGAAATCGTCAATAGCCCCGCACCTCGATTGTACCAGTTTTGGGGACTGCCTCAAGATCTCTCGCAGCCATTGATATATACCCCGCCGCCAGCAACTGTGTCTGGATAGTTCTGCGTAGGATATAGTGCAACGTTTCTACCCAATGGCATATCTGCTATATCTGCTTCAACGTTTTTGGCGTGATTATCGATGAGACCCGTGGGATCTGCGAAAAGAGTGGCAATAGCGGGGTTGCTGAACGGGACGCATAAAGTATTGAACCGTCCGCGGGACGAAAATTCGGGTATAAGGAAATGAAAAGAAAGGAGGCTCACAGAGCTCGATACGAAATCTCATCAATGTGAGGAAGGAAATGCTCGATGAGGAAGCCATAGTGTTCGAGAACCTAGAGGATTAACGGATACAAGATGAAGGGGACAAAACTCATAGTAGCGACCAGGTTTGAGAGAACTAATAGGAAGAATTACAAGCCCCCCATTACCAGTCCAGGATACACCGCTAATGATACATACCTATTCATATAAATTTGACACAGAATTTTGAGGTAAAAGCATAACAAGATAATATTGAGCCGCAATATCCGATTAATGCCGTCAACCTCAGGCGGACCGTGCCGGAAACGCTCAATCGAATTCCTTGCCTCCTGTGGAACTCGTAGAACTCGTAGAAATGACAAGAGTTTATTCATCTAGGGGATAAACTGTTTGCAAAACTCAGCGCAATTCTTAGTTGTTATCAATTTCTCGATGATGTCGTTTTCAGTGTCGTTCCATGATCACTGCAATGTCCCTAGCGTAATGGTAATTTTGATACCCCGCCCTACCTTGGCAAAAAGCTTGATTCCTCGTGTCCCTTTGAACCTCCGAGACTTCAAATCGCAGTTCACGACATAGAAGAATTTTCCTGATGTAGTACTAAGCGAAGATTTTAGATTCATCTAGCACGGCTACCTTTCAATATAAGATATAGATTCTAGAAAGTATGAAGACTTTAATATGTCTACAGAACTTTTTACCTTACGAAATTGTTTTCAAGAAATCATGGAGAACAAATTTGTTAAGAATGAGATGTTTCGTTATTGGGAAAGTTCTCAATAGATGTGCTTGCCATTTGCGGGATCTAGAGGATCTACACTCGCTGTATCTCATGCTCTCATGCAGAGTTCAAAACTCTGTCTGCTTCGGGTGTGCTTTAGATCTCACAGACACCAATGCAGATAGCCTTCTGCAATGGAAGTTACGAAGACATGGTCGGCGTTTGGCGTGCTTGCCTATTCCTGTTTACATGGCTCGCTCCTTCCTCGGCTCTGGAAATTGCCCTTTATCTCTCATTATCTCATTATCTCGTTCTTGAGTGGGGATGGCCAGATTTGGTCAAGCTAGTCAAGTTTGCCCCCGCATTACCTCTCTTTCATTTTCTCAAGGGATAATTCACACTTACTTCTGCAATATTATGATCGGGAGAAGAGTCTGAGTCCTAAATCCATCTGCTTGATTTCATCATATCTTTGTTCACCAATATTTGGGTGTCATCATTTCATGCTATTACACATTTTCTTTCGACGCTCTAGATAGATATTGGTATGCAAATAACGAAGGTAAATCGCGCAACCTATTCAACTTCTACGACAAAACTTGGGTAGAATCGTAACGAGAAGAGCCTTTGGTCGAGGGAAAAAACTCCAAGGGATCAGAGAGCTCGTATCGTTCGGAAGAAAAGGACCTCGATGCCAATACATCGTTTCGCCATTTAAACAGAGGGGAAAATTATTCTTTCGATTTCTCGTCGCATATCACAAGTCTTTTAGTATTTCCAGTGCAAACAGATCTCCGAAGAAGCCCCATCAACATGATACTCTCTTCTTTTTACATTACCGTGCTTCTTACGGTGATCTTTAGTGATATTCTAGTTCAAGGCCTTTCATCTACGGACGAATATAGAGATGCAGATTTGCAGCAGACAGGATACCTGTAAGTGATTTTTTTCTATATACTAGAGCAAAATTCTTAACAATAATCAGGACAAATCATAACATGGACCCGGGAATTATTGACAGTCCATCATTTGGCCAGCTGTGGAAAGTCGCTTTCAATTACCAAGAACAGGTTAGTAATGCCATCATTGTTCCATTCAGATCTCAAAATTGAAGATCAAGATATTCGGCGAGACACACGGACAGACCAATTATCAAAAAGCCTTCAAGCGTTGATTTTTTGCATGATTTGGACTACTACGTTTGTGGTATGAAAATGCCTTCTCCGGGCATGGGATCATTTTAAAAGTGCATGAACAACTGCTGACGAAGACAGTTCTATGCTAAACCATTAACTTATACGCCACTTACAGGCGGCCCTCAATTGCTATTTCTTGCATCTAACCAAAATTATATCAGAACCCTTAATGCCGAGACTGGAGTTCTCATAAACTCAAGACAAGTTCATACTCCTTTCTTACAATCTGATATAGGATGTACAGGTAAGTCTGACTGTGAAAGAACGATTGGATTTCATTGAATTGACATGTTGTAAGATATTCCCAATTACATTGGTATCATAGGTAAATAAGACTTATGTCCTTACCTTATTCCACCACTAATCAAGTTACAGGCACACCAACTATTGACCCCGCCACTGATATAGTATATTTCTTTTCCAAAACTTATATACCAAACTATAGAGTTCCAGGAAAGTAAGTATAAATGGTTTACCAATTCCACTATCTTTATTGTCTAAATTCGCTCCCCAATCTCATGCTCTATTTTTGTGTATCATTTCTATGTATTATTTTTCCTTCTCCGTATAGTATTGATTCCTCATTTTTCTTATTTTGCTTTAGAGGATATTTTTGATAAATAATACTGGCTTTACGATCTTGCAGTACTGGAACGGCAAATGGTGTTTATTACTTTCATGCAGTCAATATCAGTACTTTACTTGATGTAGATTCTTACCCAATACTCATTGACGGCGCAATTGCAGATAATGCGCCCCAAAAGTATTTTATAGGAGGGGTTATTCTACAGCGTCCTTCGTTGACACAAGTTGGAAGTGTGGTATATGGCTTCTTTGGGGGCCATTGTGATCTATTCAATTACACTGGTCTTGTAATGGGTATCGACGTTAACAAAGCCAAGATTATCACAAACTGGGCGGTTGAAAGTGGGCCACTAGTTCCACAAACAAATGTTTTGCTCGAGGGAGGTGGAGGTGGGGAAGGTGGCATATGGATGAGTGGAATGGGATTGGCAACTGATGGAGCTAGGATTTTCCTTGTATCCGGTAATGGTGGTGTAAGTGTGTCATGCTGCCCAGAAGTTATTCAATGCCAAATGATAACTGACGGTCTTCTCTAGGCTCATCAAAATCAAGGGACACCAGCTTCAGGCTCGAGTGGTTGTCAAACACTAGGAGAAGCAACCATAAATCTAGCCTTGGATAGCACAGGTGCAATATCCGTATCGGATTACTTTCAACCTTATGACTATCAGAACATGGATGCTGGTGATCAAGATTTTGGTAGTGGAGGCATTGTTCTACTCGATCCGACAGTATTCAAAGGCACAGTTGTAGACAAAATGGCCGTTACTGCTGGCAAAAATGGGAAAATTTATATCCTAAATGCGAATAATCTGGGCGGATACAAGCTAGGACCTGGACAAACGGATAATATCCTGCAAACAATCGTCACGAGTGCTGCCGTATTTGGTGCATGCGGCTCTTATCCCCTTGAGGGCGGTTTCATCTACTGTACTCCAGTCGGCTTGGCAACATCAGTGTATCAGCTCACATTCACATCTAGTGGTCTTCCCCAATTTTCCAAAGTTGGTCAAACGAATGAGATCTCCGCGGGTCGTGTTGGAGTTGGAATACCAACTATTACCAGCTTTAACAACCAAATTGGTACAGCGATTCTTTGGATGACAGACCCTGATGCTGGCCTCCGTGCATGGTATGCTGTACCTCAGAATGGTGTTTTACAAAAAATCAAGCTACCTCAAATAGGAGGCGCAAACAAATTCCAGCGTCCAGCTTTCGGAAATGGTCGAGTATATACGACAGATTCAAACGGCGTTCTTTATTGTCTCGGAGCTCCTGTTAATCTTCCTCGTGGGTATTGCTCTTTTCTTGAATAACTCTTCTGTCTGATTGTTCTAAATGGAACAGTACTGTATGCTAATCTGTTATTTAGTAAACTGTTCTTCTCCAATTGATTTCGGCATTGTTGCGCTTGGAGATAAGTCTGTTCAGACTGTCGATTGTACAACCAATATTGCGATTACTTCAATAAGCGGTGCAACTGTTGGAAATGGGTACTTCTCCGTTGATAATTCAACATTGCCAACAGGTCCCTTGAAAGCGGGGGCCACATTCACATTTCCTGTCACCTGGGACTTGACAAATGTTCAAATTGGAGCAACGCCGAATACATCTTTTGGAAATGTGTCTCCCGGAATAAAGAGCACACCTTTGTCAATTTTAACGACAAATGCTGTCCCCGGCTTTGCTACTCTCTATCCAATAAGTTTGACTGGTACAGAGGTATCCTCAAAGCCCTTTCTAGCTATTGCTCCAACTACAGTGGATTATGGCGGAATTATCATCACAAATGAAAGTGCCATAAATCCCCAATCAGCTATCTTTGCGATATCAAACAAAGGGTTGATGGCTATGACAATTTTGGGGTATGCATATACTGCAGATGACTTAGATGATAGTCCGATATTCGTCAACAGCACCGTGATAAATGGGATATGGGATTTGGGGTTTGGTTACTTCAGTGCAGTAGGTCTTCCGGAAATTGGAAGTCAAATCGCCCCTAGCTCACAGATATCTATACAATCTTCCTTTGAACCTACTAATGGAACCGGATCATATAATTCTTATTGGCAAGTCTGGTCCGATGGAGGTACAGTCAACATCATCCTTGAGGGTATTGCCTCAACGGCTCCAATAACAAATTTTTCGATTAGCAATGGCGAAGGTGGATGGCTTCCTCAAGCCAACCTTGTTATGGACTTTGGCAGAGTAGCACCTGGCAGCTCATCTTCTCAGCAGATACGAATTTGTAATGTTGGAGGCTCCTCATTGGAAATTAGTAAGAGCAAGCCACCAAATGGCGTCTTTCACATTAGTGACCCAACGGAATTGCACGAATCACAACAGATAGCTGTCAATGATTGTGCATATGGGACCGTTATTTTCTCAGCAAATGTGGAACAATACAATAAGCCAGACCTTGTACTCAACAATACTTGGACTTTGAATACAGATGATGTCAATTGGGGAGTTCACGTTGTTGAAATCACTGGGACTGTCATCTCGAAGAAGGTTGGTCCAGTAAATTCTACTACTGGTCAAACAATCTACAACTATCTCGGATGCTTTCAAGAATCTAATATTGGACCACGTCTATTACCCAATCAAGGGTATACACCTAACGTCACTGTAAATAGCAACAACATGTGCCAAGAAGCATGTTATGGACTCGCACAATACAGCTTTGCTGGTACAGAATATACTAGCCAATGTTGGTGCGGCAAGTAAGTTTCAAGAACTCACTAATTCCTTCAGTCTACCTAAATTGCTACTCGATTGTACCCTTCATCCTTGTATTTCATTCTATGTACTCTTTCTGTTTCTTTATGTAGCATTCGCGTTTCGTTTTCTTCATTTGCTTCGTTTTCCTTCGGAATCTGCCCTTGATGCAATCCCATGGTCGAGGATCTTTGTGTTCTGACGTAAACCCTCAAATACTATCTGCGGGTTCTAAGTAGCACCTGGGCATTGGTCGATTGATCCCCGAGGATCGAGATTGGGTTTAGCGTATCCATAAGCGAGAACGCCAGACCCAGTTCTGGCCCTTTATGGGACTACGTACGGGAAATCCCCTCAGATCAAATACTGGAGGATCTCCCAAAGCCCTTCAACATCCAGATTGTTCTTGTATATAATGCTGACTCCTCGATCTTGCAGTACTCCACCACCATTAGCCTCACAGGATCCTACTAATGCATTGTGCAATTTTGCTTGCCCGGGTGACCCGACCGATGGATGCGGGGGAACTGGCTATATTTCCGTTTTCTATAACCCTACAGAATATGTGGCTGGATCTGATCCAGCATTGTATGGCCCCAAGACAGTCAATAGTGTCGGTAATTACAATTACTTGGGATGTTATAGTGAAGCCACAACTGGTCGTGCTTTGGGTGGTTTAAGCCCCCAAGCGCCATCTACAGGACTTACAATCGAATTATGTGCGACTGCTTGCAAAGGATTTACATACTTTGGTATGGAGTATGCTAACGAATGCTATTGTGGGAAGTGAGTATTTTCCTCGTTTGACTCCAAAATTCTACCTCGTAATGCTGACTCCGCGAACTTATAGCGCGTTAGGTGTCGGCTCGGTCAATCAGACTAGTGGCACTCCAAGCATTAATGGATGTTCCATGCTTTGTAAGGGTAATACCAAAGAATATTGCGGTGGACCAGGAAAACTTGATGTATATATGCTGAACACAGCAACCTCTGCATCGCCATCTATGATCTCGACTAGTACAACTGCGTCTACTATCAGCTCAAGTGGTACTTCTTCGACGTCTATGACGGAGAATACTACATCAACTTCCACACCAACTTTGTCGTCCTCAACATCTCCAACAACGTTAACACCCCCAACAATATTAACAACTTCAACAACTTTGGCAATTCCTACACCCACAGGGCCCATCACGGTAACGAATCTTACCGGCTATAACTATCTAGGATGCTACAGTGAAGCGACCACAGGTCGTGCGCTCTCTGGTCTACGGCCCCCGCCTCCTATCGGAGGATTCACAATAGAGTCTTGTCAATCGAGCTGCTCGGCTTTTGAGTATTTCGGAATGGAGTATTCTAATGAGTTAGCCTGCTATACTCTTCATTCCCTGCATTGCACTCGCTAATTTTCTTTAGATGCTATTGTGGTGCAACCATAAATGCCGGCTCAGTTCTTCAAGAAAGCACCATCCCGAGTGTTAATGGATGTAATGTGTTGTGCGCTGGAGATACTGGTGAATACTGTGGAGGTTACGTGTCCATCTTTTCCATCCAATTACCTTCCTACAGAGATATATCTACTAATACACAACAATAGGTGGTTCCAGACTCAACATGTACCAATTTAATGGCACTATCTCGGCACCATCAGGACCAATCACAGTCATGAATTTAACGGGCTGGAATTATTTAGGATGCTATAATGAATCTACAAAAGGTCGTGCTTTGAGTGGTTTAGAAAATCCAATTCCGGGGATGAATAATAGTGTAGAGGCTTGTTCTATAGCCTGTGATGGGTGGACTTATTTTGGTGTTGAGTATGGTGAGTATATCTTATCTTACCTTGGTTAACTGGGGTGAAATTAGTGCTAATGGCGACTGGGAACTTTAGGAGACGAATGCTACTGCGGGTCAAACATAAATGCAGGCGCAACGCTTCAATCAGGCACTTCACCGAGCACGACGGGGTGCAATATGATTTGTGCTGGCAATGGGACGGAAGCATGTGGAGGGAGTTTGAGGTTAAATTTATATCAGGTTGTTTGAGAGGGAGAGCTATGACGAGCGAAAGGTTTTAGATATGTATTCGTGGATGACTGGGGATCTAACAAAGTGCATCTACTTATACTTGATCTTAGACCCCCGTCTTCGGAGAAAGATTAGCATTGGGGTGAAAATATGATAGATCGTGGGAATGGAGAGAGTGGAAAGGCGGGACTTCATTTGCTTTTCGGCGGTATTTCATCGTTGCGGTGGCTTTACGTGAATTTTTCAACAAAATTAGCGGTTTTCGGAAGTTAAAATGGATTTATTGAGATTTTTAGTCCTCAGTTTTAAGCATGAAGGAACGATTATGGTTTGTGATGAACAATGCATGGTTTTTGGGAGAGAATCGGTATGTCCATGAGTTTGATAACGGAGAAGAGGAACATTTTACCGATTGAGAGACTGTGTAAGCGATTAGTGGAGGTGATAAAAGGGGGTTTGACGATAAAGGAGGTAGGGATGATACAATAACCGGTATACTTAACTTTAGGTTGATCACAGAAGAGTACCGGTAGCACTGAGAAACTTCTGTTTATTTCCTCGTTGCTTTGAATGAGATGACAGCCTTTGGAGCTGCATAATTTGTATGGAGTTTCATCTGATTGTTCGAACTTTGGCTCTTCTAATATCCTGAATTCTCTCTCAGAGGTTGAGATGTTGAGTTGTGGGTATGTAGCTTGGATGATAGCATAGTTTGGGTCATGATATGAAGAATAAGAGAATAGGATAGGTGATATAGTTATGTTTATGTAGAATTTGGGTCTGGTGTTCATACTCCTGTCGACTTTAACTTCTCAATTATCGGAAGATGAAGAAGGATCTTTTAACTTCTATCTATTACATAGAGCGTGTAGTCTTCATTTAGCTACTATATCTCTCATTTCTCCTTCCATACTCATCTCACATGCTACATCTCCCAGCTCTCTCAAAGTAAACACCAGCCTGCGAATTTCAAGTCCTTGTTTTCTGCGGTTATACATTTATCAACAAGCTTGGCGGTATAGCGGAGAACGCTTGCTGGATGAGAATCTGCTAATGTGGTAACGGCAGCATCAACTTCCCATTCTTGGAGGTTGGTTTCGGTCAATTACCCCCCGCTGTGTCTCGGAAAGTTCTATGTAGCCGCAGAAGTCCTCCACGCGATTAGAGATTACAGTAGCGGTCGCGGGGATCGAGAACTTGGGTTTCAACCAGGCGACGGTTCTGTGGGTCATGGTGTCACAATTCTTCAAGATGTGAGCTTCGTCCACGTTGATGTGATCGGATACACCTTCAAGATTATAAGCCCAGTTGGGATCGTTCATAGCGATAGCATGAGTACCTTCTTCCTGCGTGTATCTTAAATGCTCCATCCGATAGGGTTACCCTCGAGTGCTGCCGGTCCATGTCTTGACCTCAATGTCACCACTGAGGTAATTACGACAACACGAGAGGTTTGTTCATCTCCGTTAAATATTGGACGGTCTTGCGTCAACTTCCCCTTCGTCGATCTTGCAGAAATCTTTTCATGGCTTCCAAAATTGCAAGCCCGTTCATCCCCATGGTATATAAGTACTCTGAAGTCCTCAGAGAGCCCTTTGATCTCTGTGGCCCATTGTTCAATCAGCTCTGGAAGTACGATCAATAAGATCGGCTTTGCTAGTGGAGAACAAATAGGGAGATCCGGAATTACGAAAAGATTCTCATTGGGTTCAAGCTCCTGATCATCTTCATCGGTATGGGTTTTCGCCCGAGCTTGAGATTGTATAGGACGCGCCTCTGCCAACAATTCCAGGATTCATGAGATACTTTGGCCTCTTTACATCGAACCAGTAATTTTTCGGAATGAGCAACAACCAAATCGCGCTGATTTTGCATCTGTAATATTTATCAGTGGTCTATAAAAGGCTGGCATATTGAAGTCTGCAAGAAACTTACCCATGTTCAGATTCCAGAAATTCGAAAAATTATACCCAAACCTGTGGCATCTGCCAACAAACAAGCCTTTACGTTAGGGTTGCCCAGTATCCTAATCATTTGTCTCATTGCGGTCACTTGCCAGCTTTTGAACTGGAAGATTGGACTGTTGGAAGGGAAGCGAGGATATTCAGGATTGAAACCGAAGAATTCACAATCACTGATGTGGGTTTGTGGTTGGTAGTCTGCATTATCCAGAAAACTTTCCATCTTGGCCATGTCTGCCATGATGGAGGCAGAGGCAGATGGTGGTGCAAAAGACTTGGAACTTTTTGAAGCGAAGAGAACTTCAATCCCCTTTTCCCGTAGAGAGCTCTCAACATTCATAGCTTCTGCTTCTGCATCAGCATCAACATCTCTTGTGACACCTTTGATAAGCTTTTCCAGTAAGAACTTGTCCTTGAAATTCTTCAAAACAGCTTGGATTGTGAGGAATTGTCCATATCGCATGGGTTGTCATGATTTCGAGCCGCCTTCAACGATTTCATTTGCTTCGTAGATTCGGAGGCCTCAGGCGATTCCAACACCACGCGTGGTGCAAAGACGTCATCTGATACCACTGGTGTTCACAAGGAGCTACCTGAAGTGGCAGGTCTTCGGTTTAAAGAGAAAGCGGGGGGAGGACGTCGATCAAAATTTTCAGCTATCTATTCCGCAGCTTAATAAGACCAGATGAACTCAAGCGTGGTGATTGGGGAGATGAATGCTGTACTTGCTTGTGCGACTTTTTAAGAGTGGAGGCATTATCCTGCGTGTCTCCAAACACACCCGCAGATGGATGCCGATCGGTGACTTCCTCCACGCTGGGATTTTCGCCACCAGTGCTTTTTCTCTTCGAAGCTCTGTTTTTTGAATTATGACGATTCGCATCCGCGGTAGCGCGAACAATGCACATCCAAATTCTGGCCTTCTTCTCGATCATACTCATTTGGCGTTTGCGAAATAAGCCGTTGTGAGAGAGAGAATTCTCGGTACACAGACGATGTAAGCATAAGGCATAGTAATCAGCATCCTGCCAACCCTTCATATTCGGATCTGGATCAGAGTATTTGCCGTCACCGTATGCCTCTCCTTCGATGATCATCTTTTGGACTGTTACAAGACTGGGACCTTTGGACTTAGGCGTTGTTGTTGTTGTTGTTGTTGTCGTTGAAGGATAGGAGAAGTTAAAAATTGAAGGTTGGGAAAAACAATGAAGCGTGCTAGCCGATCCAAAAGTGAGATTGACGCTGAGGTCAAAAAGATTTTTTGATTCGTCGGACGATTTCAATCCAAGTGAGTCTTGTCTTCAGTGATGACCAATTTCGTTTTCACAGATTTGCAGTTTTAGAATTCATGAAAAGGTTGTTGCGAAGTTGATGAATAAGCAGTTAATACAGGATTATTTAATATTTAATAGAGATAATGGAACTCTTATGTGATTAGTAGTAGTAGTAAATTCATAGTCGATTCAGTCTATCTATAGCTAATGCTACGCTGACTATGTGATGCGCCTAAGTGTATCTAATTGTATGAAGTCCCCCCCCCCTATGTGATTATTATAATTATTCTTAATAATATTAAAATCAAGATATGAATAGAAGAGAATGTTGGATTTGGAGATGAGAGTTGAACTCATATTTCTTTGATAATATAGATATATTAGTGTACGATGCAATTTGTGAACATTGATGTAAGGCTGGTATAGAAAATAGAGAGTAGGATGGAAGTGAGCAAGCATAGTTTGCGGGGGAGGAAGACATAATGATATAATATAGAGATGATGCTTGAGGGAAGGATTTGAGAGAAAACGGGATTTCGAATGAATGTTTGTTTGGAGGGGAGATGCGATGATATGGCAAAGAAATGGATGACAAAAGCGTTCTTGCGATAGTATCAATTGATGTTTAGTCTTAATCGCGGAAGTGTGCATGACAGAATTTTTGAGGCAATAGGAGGACGGGGCTAATGCCTTTGCTACATATCTTTCTTGAGTGACTCTAGACCTCGACTGCTTTCTTTTTCCAAGGAGTCAATTCACTGTCACGATTTTGTGTAACAGGAAGACTGACGGAAAGCGGCAGCATTGTCAAAAAATGGGGGGGTTGAATTTGCGTGGCCCAATCAACTAATCTCAAACTCATATCATGAAAGAAGTACATTTAACTTGGCAAGCTACTACTAGCCTGAGGTTAATTATTCTGAAGCAGGTTCGAAAAGTATTTGAGGAAGTCACGAATGACTATTTTATTTGGGGAATCCGGAAAAGGAGACGACGTCTTTAACGAAGTGAGAGTATTCCAATATGAGGTGTGAGAATAGAACAAACATCAAGCAAACATTTCGTGTACGAGGTGCAGAAGTAATAAGAAATGAACGAGTTCTATCAAACCTGCTATTGAGTGGAGTTCCAGTAGGGTCAGCACGGACCTCAATATGACTGTGAACTTCAACATCACTCATGTTCATGATCATCCGATTTCACTCGTCTCATTATGTTTTGCACTCATATCATCTCGTTCTGTGAACTTATTGTGAATATAGTTCTGTGAATATCTCCTTGAATTGAGAATGTTCTTCGAGTTGTTAACCCAAAGACACTTAGGCACAATGAGGCAGCTTTTGACTTCGTCTCGAGATTCTCCATGGCCTCTTGGGGAATGGTATATTGATCGAGTGGAGCGAAGTGGTGGGTGTATCTGCTCTATCATCATGATACGACGCAGCTCTTGAGATGTTCTTGCTTGAAGGCAACCGCATTTACCACGATGATGTTTGGGTACTGGGCTGGCGTCGGAACCAAGAGAATAGTTATGCGCTCTTGTGAATCAAGATTGGAAGTTCGGAGCCCAGATCTGCGTTTGCATATTTGTGGTACTATTCAAGCTTTTCACAACGGGAAACTCTTGCTGTGACTGCGGGGTTTGTGAATGCGAACACAATTATTCATCGTTCATTCTGCATATAACCAAATCAAATACATCTCGGACGAAGCTACGCCAAGGAGGAGAGAGCAATATCTGTTTCACCTTTTAAAAAAAAATTTGTAATTCATATTCTCTGTTCATTATCTGCGGCTTCCTACCTCTGAGACTAGTCTCCTCCTTTGGATTTCTTTTGATCTCTAAATCTTTCGATCTTCAACCCCAACCTTTCAGTACCAAATCCCCAACTTGACCTAAATCATATTTTTTCAACAGAGAATCTTCGTTCTCTTCCCGTTTGCTGGGCTTCGCAAACCAATTCAAGCCCTTCAATCCACTCAAGATCCTCAACAAACAACTTTTACGAACTCGAAAGGACAGCTTCCTCCGATTACTATCTCGGCCTCATACTTCGTACATTTTGACTTTACGGGCTATCACATCTTACCCTCCCTCTCAATTGATCTCAACCTTGATATCTTTCCTATCATCATCAATCTTGTTGTACCTCTACTCTACAATCATTCTTATGCGCCATCAGAAACATTGAAACAATGGATCAAACTCCGCCAGAGAGCAGTCTGATGACAGATTCTACGTTACAGCTTGATGAAGATCTAATACTTGGCACCGAGTCTCAATGGAAATCAGCCAGCATGTCTCCTAAAACACCAAAGCACAAGTCTTACGTGGAGCGTACAACTCAGCCACGCATTAAAGCTGAGGACAACGAGCTGAAAGAGGTAAATGGTATTGCATGGGTTCCCTCATCTAGATCTAAGTCTGCGGAGAAATCAGTAGCTCAATCACAAATCAAGGCTGAGGATAGTGAGCTGGAAGAAATTGATGCAGTCGTTTGGTCTTCATCACGCGCAGGTTCTACAGTACAGACACCCCGCAAGCGTTCAAGAACTCATCCTGTGTCTAGCTCCGGTGTTAAGTTGGAGGGAGACGCTGTTCAACTCAAGACCGAAGCTTCGGACTGTTCATCTTCAGATGAGAGACGGAGCCTCTCAAAGCGTCGTAGATCAATCTGGGGTAAGAGTATTCCCTATGCTGGAAGAAGACTTAGTCGCTCAATCTCCCCAGAATTCTCAAGCGTCGAAGAATTGTGTGATCCGACAAAGTCTTCTCGCACTCCAAGTCCAGAGGCAACAGATTCTGGTAATGGAGAACCCGAATATGAGTATGACTTGGAGAACAGTGACTTTAGTGACATCGAAAATGATGACAATAAGCCTTCTGTCAAGCCAGAGCCTTCTCCTCAGAAGAAACGCCGAGAGAGCCCCATGAAGACTTCCCGAGAGTGGTGGGCTCGTTCCTACCGCAGAAAGGCTAGGTTTCACAAGCGGAGAAATCGCAGAACCTTTGCGAACGATGGAGCGACTTCAAAAATTAACAACCTTATGAGCCATAATCCTATTGATGATCACAGAGAAAGGCCTCATGAAGAGGGAACACCCGGGATTGAAGCATCCTCAAAGAAGGAATACTTTGACCTGGTTCTCAGGAATGTTCGAACTGATGGGCGTATACATAAGTGTAGAGGAGACAAAACTGCATTAAAGATCGCGGGCGAGAGCTTTGGCCGAGCCAATGTCAAATATAAAGATGAAAATAGATGGAATGTGAAGGGACTAAATACGGGTATGTATTTTTGCGACTCTACCATATACTTTGTGATCTAATCTCATGTTCTTGCAGCTCTTTATCACCATCAACTCATCGGTGCCAGCTGGATGCTAGGTCGAGAATTTGACCCTGCGGGTCCACCGGGAGGGCTTGTTTGCGATGTGATGGGTCTTGGTAAAACTTTGGAGATTCTCGCAGTATGTAACATCACTTTATGCTTACTATCATGTGCTGATAATTTGTAGACGAGTGTCGGTAACCCTCGCCTCGAAGGTGCAGAAAGACGAGAGATAGGTCCAACTCTGATCGTGGTCCCCTCAAGCATTGTAGGTTAAACTGCAAGGGCTTCTACGAAATACTAACGCTTAGCAGTCAGCACAATGGGTCTCGGAAGCAACCAAGCATCTCGCCGATGCCGGTCTGAATGTGATCCTCTATTCCAAAAGCCAGAAACTTTCCATGAATACACTTAGCAAGGCTGATCTGGTCATAACTTCTTATGATCAAATCAGAATGTCCTCACCATTCCCGCCAAAGTGGTGGCTCGCAGACCTCGCTCTAAAGTTGAAGAAGAAAGGCTGCACATTAGATGAACGGACATCTATTGAAGAATGGATTGACGACAATCGCGAAGAGTACGCCGAGGTTTTGCATAAGATTGAATGGCATCGAGTAAGTCGGCCGTCTTCTCCTGAACACTAAAAAATTATATTGACATAATTATTAGATCGTTCTTGATGAAGCTGTAGGTAATGCCCACTATAACACATGAGACTCTCTAACATGCTCAGCATTACATCAAGAATCATGATTCTAAAACCAGTTATGCGGCGAGTGCTTTGCTCGGAAAGTATCGGTGGCTTATGACAGGAGTAAGATACTTCATAACATAATAGTTGCACACAAAACTAACCTCTCACAGACACCTATGATGAACAAGCGAGAAGGTCCATTCTCCGGTGCTGAAAACTCTGTTATTCTACTAACAGTCACTAGAACTTTATTCATACTTTCGTTTTCTCAAACTCGATGGAATCTCATCCCTTGCAAAGTTTGTTCTAAAGAATATTCCTTCTGTATATGCATAACTGATATTCCACTAGTTTCAAACGAATTTATGGCGACCACAGAAATGTATGTATTTAACTTCGATAGGCATTACTGATGCTGACATTGGTTTTATAGTCTGCTTGCAACAGCCGACTTGATGAAATCCTGTCCCGTTTAGTGCTCCGGTAACTATTATCCCTTAATACCTACCTCATATGTTGAAGATAGTTTCATGGACTGATAAAAAATAGGAGAACTATGCAGGATCAAATTCTGGGGAAAGAACTTATTACGCTGCCAACACCGCACAAGGAGAACATGACTGAATTGTTTCGCTTAGCAACTCGAAACTTGTATCGAGCTATTGAAGCAAAGTTTCGAGAGATAATCGCTCGACGAGAGTTCGAAGATAGTGACCCGCGGAAAAAAATGAAATATCTTATAGTCATGATTCTGCGACTACGGCAGTGAGATTGCAGTGGATTCTTATTGATATCTATTCGCTAACTTCTTAGGTTTACCGCGAGTCCATTAGCCATCGAGCCACAAATAAAGGTGATAAAGTACATAAGCCCAACGATGACTATTTCTAATTCTTTGCAGGCTTTATTCAAGATTGAGGAACTGCAAGAGTTACGGAAGGGCATGAATATTTCATGTCCTGCTTTATATGAGCGTATGTCCCCAGACAACTCATAATGTCTCATCTAACAAGAATATAGGAATGGGAATTTGGATCGACAGCTTAAAGAATGGCCACGGACCCTCAATTGGTAGCAAAAATCTTGACGTACATATATGTGAAATTTGTGACCAAGAAGCAGATGACCCTCAGCAAATTCGCAATGGTCGCAAGGGCCGAAAGAGTTGTGATCATGTCTTTTGCCAAAATTGCATAGAGATGAGCATTAGTGCACAAATTGCCAGAACAGATGTGCGTATTACGATGACAACTCCACTAAGATCTTAGTCTGCTTACAATCAGTAGGATATTGTGTGTCCAGCTCATAACTGTGGCAACAAGTTCAACCCGGATCGTATGGTATCACTTGATTCATGGTCGACGGGACCAGAAGAGAACTCCAGCATGAGAAAAGGACGAGATGCATTGGGATTTCTACCAAGATTGAGTGTCAGGTCTGAGTGGCTTGAAGATTTCAACAAAAGAACCGCCAAGCTTCCTCATACCCCGAAAGTGGAAGCTATTAAACAGAAGCTTCAAACTTGGCATCGTGAGGCACCTTCTGATAAAATAGTTATCTTTGTCCAGTGGAAGTTGATGATGAGACTCACCGGAATCATGCTCGAAGAAGAGGATTACCACTTCTTATACTATAGCGTGAGCCAAGAACTGGAATCTTTGGACTCAAATTTGCTAACACTCTACAAGGGAGAAATGAAGGCTGAAGATCGAGTACATGCTCTGCATGAGTTCGAGACAAATCCCGCGATCACAATACTTATCATTGGCCTCAAAGTTGGAGGTGTGGGCTTAAATCTTGCGTTTGCCAATCGCGCGATTATGGTGTATGTCTTTTTTTTTCTACTTGAGCAGACCTGGAAATGGTTACTAACGAATACATAGTGATCTCTGGTGGAATTCTGCGACAGAGTCTCAGGCCTATGGTCGAATATTTCGGCTTGGCCAATTTAAGGAGACTTATTTCGTGAGGTTCATGATGAGAGAATCGGTTGATATCAGGCTACTTCGCAGTGAGTCAAACAATGCCCATCGGATAAGTAAACATCCAAACTGACACCATTCTCAGTGCAAGTTTTTAAATCAATCATTGTTGACGGCACACTCGAAGGCAAAACTGTGTTGACCTGGGAAGAAGCTCTGTCGTTCTTGGGCGAAGTTAAGTGGGGTAAGTTGTAAGAAATCCATCTTTTTTACCGTATTAATAACTCTGGTTAATAGAAGATGGTGATTGCAAAATCATTGACGATTATGATAAGCTCGAGGAGTGGCTCGACGACTGGTTGAACAAGCAGAAGAACGTCTAAGTTAAGGTTAGGGAACCCAAGTAACGGACGATGACGAAATTTTTCTAGAAAGTTAATGCAGAAACCTTTCTTGCTATAGTCTGGTCGAGCATTTTTCTTGTCAGCTCTTCAAAGACACCTAGCAGGGCTATCTTCCCTGGTACACATTATCAAAATACCCCGGAGAGTTCCACTGGATTCCTCGGCAAGCAAATCACATGTCTCGATATCCCACGAAACACCAATTCCACATCATCCTCGCAACATCTCACCAAACAATTCTCTCCGTTTTCAGCAGCGTCCCTTAACAGCATTTCCGTCAACTACATTCAAGGATCTAAAGCCTCAAGTCTAGTTGACTTCTAACGACACATTCGCTGCAGATTTTTTCAAGTCCGTCCCGGAGAAGTATCCAAAACAATTGCAAATTCAATATCTTTCAAGGCTCTCCATCAAAAGTTTTATTCCCTTGCTTTCATCAATATTCACCTCGCGTCATCAAATTCCAAGATTCACCTTCATCGCATTTTCAATACGACATCTTTACTGTAAATAGTAACAATCTTCAGCCCTTGCTGAAGATGACTGCTATTGTCAACGAAAGGTCGAAGCCCTTGCTGTCATCCCCGACATCTGATATTCCGCACCTAGAATATCCCTTATCTTTAACGACACATGGCAACTTCTCAGCTAGGACGGATGCATGGATGGAAATCTGGAATTCCCCTTTCACAAAAATATCACAAATAGCACCATTTCATTAGCACAAACTCAGTTATCTTCTCTCGTACAAAAGTCAATCATGATCAATATTTCTTTTATTTCTTTAACTGAAAACAAGGACGCAAGCGAAAAATAATTAGTTTCATACATATCTTACATTCTCGGGATATGAAGAAGAAATGATCATCTCTTTTCAAATAATAATGCGATTTATACTGCGTGATACATGTGAATCTGATAGTGAAGCGGAAATGTTCTGCGATTTCGTTATCATATGAGATCTTCTCCAATAATATTATAGGTGTCTCTTTCAGGAACTATATATGAGTAGTGTCTCACTACTAATGATGCCTTCTGATCCCTAGATTGGGATGTGTCCAATCTTGTACCATATATACTCGGCTATGTAATACCCCCACCCAAGCTCTGTAGTGGATTACATTTCTTTTTGCCTTCCATCTTCCACCCCCCCTTTCCTTTTCTATTCGTTAAGATTTTCCCACATCTTCCCACCTCCCCGCTCACACGTTACTCTCCCCTGTCCCTCCTCCTATTTCCTCCCCTTTCTCTCTAGAATTCCCTCACCACCTCTCTCATATCCAGATCCATGCCCATCCACCTCCACTTCCACTTCCATAGCACCCCCCTCCACTGCCCCGTTCCCCCCAACCTAACTCTCGAACCCGCCTCTCATTCCACTGCCTATTCCAGATACCCATTAGAGTAATCCAGGCCCTTCAACACAAACAACAGCAATATACCCTCAAATTCCACAGCCAATGAAAGAAATCAATAAATGCAAAGATGATATCTACTCACGTATAACATGACCGATAGTATCTATCCAAGCCTCTTCCAGCCCTTCTCCCTCATCTCGTGATCAACCCCCTTCAAACATGCCACTCAAATAGGTACCTCATAATTTCCCCACCAATCTACTCCAGAGAACCCAACACAACTCACCTCAACACCTAAATCAAAGCGTATCAAAACAAGACAAATAAAAAACACCGCAGACAAAGCAGGCCGAACAAATTCGACAGGCAAGGTGCACGAAATCAAAATGGTATCATTACTGCTTTAATAAATTTCCCTTTAAGCACCCGCGGTACCACCCACATATCCACCAATCCATCCCCCTCCCTCCATTTCATTCCCTTTCATTCCCTTTGCTTTATCATCCAATTCCCTCGGAGAAAAAAAAGTAACCCCCCATCTCAAAAGAAACAAATGTAACTCAATGTAAAGGAAAAGAAATGTACTTGATATCCATTCACTCCCATCCCATGCCATCTCAACCTAGCAGATCCTATCCCATTCCAACATATCTCGCACCCCCAAACAAAATCTCCGACCTCATCTGCATAAATACACACCAAATAAGAGAACCAAACGAAAGTCTTCTTTCACATTTCCTATTTCGTACTTGCCACAAGCCATTCACAACAAACCAGATACCCTGCATAAATGCCATCTTCAGCACCACAAAGATTCATGATCGAGTTTCGAACCCCACTCGAAACAAAGTAAAAATTTAAGACCGGACCTTCCCAACTTCCTCGTGACTGATCTTCAGATTCGGCTTAAAGGGGAAAACTGATTTGAATCCGTTGATTTATCGTATTAGGTAAATTATTGAAGCATCATCTTCAAGTTCAGTGAGCAGGTCGTTAATGATCGATCATGAGTAGGCTGTTTATCCACTCATTCCCAGAATTTCATCCAAATCCACTGCTGACCGGGAAAAATTGTTTTGCGGATGAAATTTTCATCTATCTCTCCCCAACATACCCTTCATTAACCTCTGCCTCATTTCCTCGCCCCCATCAAAACCACCTGCACTACCACCCGCCCCGTAACTTCCACTTCCCGCTCTATTATTCCTTAATAGATCATTCGCACCTCCATCAAATGCATTGCCCAATCCAGAGCTTGTACCATAAATGCTATTGGTATTTGCATTACTTCTCGAACTACCACCACCTAAACTATTCATATTCGTTTGACCGTAAGCAGACGCGGATGTATGGCCCAAGGTAGGAAGATCGAGAGTGGGAAGATCAATATAAGAAGGATCTGCGTATTGATTGTAAGATTGTTGTTGATGAGTTGTTGGGGTAGCACGAGTATAGGATGAGGTTTGATTCAAAGCGGAAGGTTTATAGTCAGGTTGAGAGTAGGATGGAGTTGCAGTAGAAAGAGTTGTTGTGCGAGGGTTATAGGATGCTTCGGGTTGCGAATAAGTCGGTGAAGGATTAGCTAGGGAAGATGAAGTTCGGTATGACGTATCAGGTTGAGAGAAAGAAGGTGATGATTGAGCTATGGTGTGAGGACTAGCTGTCCGGTAAGAATTCTCGGCATGTGCAAATTGTGGTGAGGCTTGGGTCATGGTACCAGCTCGGTAGCTGTTACCCATCTGAGGTGATGGTTGATGAGCGCTATATCGTTGGTTTGCTTGCGGATTTGAGGAATATTGTGAGACATAATTAGTACCACTATGATTTGGGAAATAACTATTCGAAGCATTTCTTGGAACATTTTGTGTCATCTTTTGAGTCTGATCATCGCGTGGGTGGCCTTGTTGTGACGTCTGATGTTGCATTTGAACTTGCTGAGGCTGTTGAGAAGTTTGCTGGGTCATTTGGTGTGGTGTTGATTGTGGAATCGATGCAGATTTTTGATGTTGACGTCCTTGAGATGTGATTGTTGAAGTTGTAGGAGTGATACTGCGTCCATTCTGTTGTCCGAGATCTTGTTGAAATCGAGCATAATGAGCTTCCAATCCATCAGCAGGTCGAGTTACAGGTGTATTTTGTTGCGTCTGTTGAATACTTTGTACTGAAGTAGCCGGGGAGTCTGGAATAGAACTTGGTGGGATAGGAGGTGTAGCATTACTAACAACCGAAGAACCAGGTTTTTTGCCAGTGGAAGGACCATTGGTTCCAGGAACCTTTGGCTTTCGCTGCCGTTTAGGAGGTGGTGGAACAAGAGTTTCAACCATTGGAGGTACGGATTCCCATTGCACAATGGAGGTATCTTTTTGCACAACGGCAATTTCAGCAGGCGCGGGTAGAGGACTGATGTTCTTAGAAGTATGACTAGTTTGCGATTGCGATCCTGACATGTTTTGAGATGCAGTCATTGGAGCAGTTTTAGGCTTATTGGGACCACGCTTTCGTTTTGTACCGCCAGCTGTGGGGGTACCATTGTTTACAGGTGTTCCTTGGGTTGAATTGAAACCAGTAGGTCCTTCTGCGGGTGTTTGAAATGCTTCGATAACAGCACGTTCCTCGGGGCTATATTGATCTGGTGGAAGAATTGAAGAAGTATGATTATGGTTATTATTTGAGTCTGGGTTCCAATGTTCTGCCGAGTATGTGAGTTGTGGCTGGCCACTCTTATTGTTTGCATCTGTCACTGGGACGATTGGTGATTCCTTCGTAGAAACGGGTTTATCGGCTACCATCTTTGCAACTGCTGCGGGTTGATGCTGGACGTTTTGTTCCGATGGCGCTGGATCTGCTATAGTAGTATCGACATTATTCAACCCCCCAGTACTCTCACTCCCCGCTGATACTTCCTTTCCCTTGTTTCTTGATCCTTTAGGTCTACCTCTTCTTCGCTTGCTTGTAGATTCGGTATCAGGAGCATGGTTCTCGATTTGTCCTTTGAGGGGAGTGGCTGGTCGATCTGACTCTGCCTGAATCGGGCGACTAAAGTTTGGACTCGCCATTGCCGCTGATGGAAGTGGTGCCGCTGCAGCTGTTACCGGTATTGGTGGAGCTGCCATCGGGGGCGCAGTATTAACTAAAGCTACGGATTGAGGTAATCCCCAAGTTGGAGCTTGAACAGCAGGACCGAATCCAAAACCGTTTGAGGGACCAGGCGCTTCGGATGTGCTATTCTCTGGACCTTTCGAGTCTCTCGGTGGTCTTCCACGACCCCTCTTTCCCTTGGCAGATGGTGGTTCTTGTGGCCTTGGTATTGGTGGTGGTTCAGGGTTGGCTGAAAGATCGGGAAATATTTCTGCCAGCCATCCTATAAATAATGCTCCAGTCTCTCTTGTATTCGCACTTTCAGGGAAGATACCATCTTCCGGTGGTGGTGCACCAGGTATACCCCCAAAATATGCCACTGCTTTACAAACCTGATCGACAACAGTAACTGGATTGATGCTTCTTAATAATGTCAACAATCGCGCTTGTTCGTATTTAGTCTCATCCGGAGTTAGCGGCCTCGCACGTTGTTTGTGATCATCTCGTGAAGCAAACGGCGACGCGCGATTCCCACCTTCATTTTTTGCCGCCTCGAGTCCCCTCTTTTTCGGAGGAGCATATTTTTCATTGGCAGCAGCTTTCGCTCGTGATGCGGTATTCTCGCTCGTCCTTCTTGCTGCAGCATCACGTTCAGCTGAAGCATCTTTCCCTGGTGCCTCTTTCTTTCCTGGCGTGCTAGCTCCCATATGCATCACACCAAAATTGCCCTTTTTATTATCGGTCTTGCCTTTTAACTTAGATGGTACGGGATTTCGAACTCTGCCATCTTTATTGGGACCTAGAACTCCATCGGTAGCCTGATTCGAATTCAATTCTACCAACTCCAATGGCAACGCGCCGAAACCGCCTCTCGGCGAGGAAGATGATTGATCTTTCTGTATTGTTTTACCAGGTGCAACTGTAGGTGTAAGATCCGTGGTATTCTGACCCGACGCAGGGCGCGATGATTGTGCCATCGAATTCTTCGTGGTGGATGTGATGTCGAGAGCGAATTTACTAACTTGATTCGCGTTGGGTGATTGTATTTTAGAATGGAGCTCGGTCGCATTAACGATATCGGTGTCAACAAATCGATTGATATGAAAGTGACCAAAATTACCTTTACCTGCTACAACTGAAGATAAACTAGATGACACTGTTGACATGATCGAGATTGAATGTAAGATGTTGTCGCCATCCTAATTTCTATTTTGTTGTACAAGGGAATTAGGTAGTTTTAGGGTAAGAGCTACTTTGGTTTAGGTTAATTGTTAACCACGGGATCGCGTTTAACTGAATAAGCTATGGCCCCCAAAAATGGTAAGGGAAGGCGAGGCAGTGTTTACTGGGGGAGAGCCAATATACATAGGTAGGTAGATAGGATAGACCTTGGTATAATAATAGGTAAAAGGTTGATTGAGATGGAAAAAGAGTGAATGATGAAAAGTGTATATATGTCATTTACTAAAGTTAGTATTTACCCCAGAATTGAAACAAATCAATGATTTATTGTGGAGTGAGAGAAGAATAGTATATCTTCAAGTTTTATAGTTGGAATATAATTCAAGAAGTTATTATAGCTTTTGATTTTGATTGATATATTTTTTACTACTAGATGTCTATTTTACTATCTGTTGTCATGTAGGTAAACAGGTATATTCATTCCTTATGAAAAGTACTTATTACCTACCTGTGATCTGACTCCAACCTGATACATATCTTGTTATCTACCTGCCACTGGATTTACCCTGTTTCTATCTTTCAGCCCTCTATCTAGATAATTGTTATGCATAGGTATGTATATATACAATCTATTATATCATTACCTCGATCTCTTCCAAGGCTCCTATTCTCTCGGCCTACTAACTGTTGTGTATATATATATAATTCATTATACCTTTTCCCGTCTCTCCCTCTTCCCTCGGCCTCCCACCTAGATCACTGTTGTATATATTACACACAACCTACAATATCATCATTATCACATCCACCTCTCTCTCTTCCTACCCGTCCCTCAACCTACTAACCCTTCACCAAATCACCATCATATATATTGACCATCACTCCCTAAGCATATATCGTTCATTCCCCCAAACACTTTATCATAATTTATATACCAAGATGTATCAATTTGTTAAAACAAGAGTCTATCTATCTATCTACCAGTCAAGACTACCTACCTACCACTAAATCCCCTCTTCTCCCTTCTCTCTTCTCTCTTCTCTCTTCACTACCTATATCACTACCTACGTCACTATATCACTATTTTCACATCCCAAACCACCAATCCAACCAACTTATAAGTAAATCACCAACTACCTGAATAACTAACTAACCAACTAAACACACCATCTCAAACCACTCTACGGAGTACGCCTACCTAGCATCTACCCATCATCGCCTATCGAGTACCCAGTATCCATCCAGTATCCCGTAAAGCCATCCCATCCCATCTCATCTCAGCCCAGCCCATCAACCCTCCCAAAATACAACCATATTTGCGCCGCTTTCCCAATTCCCAGCTTATATACCCGTCCACACCATCCATACCAACAGCTAAAACCAAGTCAGCCTTTCCTCGTCCTTCCAAATCTATATAAATTACTCTATACGAACAATTCTCTCAATCTGATAGGTTAAGAGCCGCAGAAACAATACTAGGTATATCAATGCTTACTAATGATACCTTGACACGAAACGTTGGACCAACTGTTTGTTTTGTTTGTTTTGTTTTGTTTCTCAATGCGAAATTAATCAAGTCGCGACCTAGTACCTACCTAGGTATCTAGCAAATGTTGTGCTGAACAATGGTGAAGATAAAATTCAAATTATCTTGGTAACTTCAAAATGAATATGAATAAATGAATCGATTTCGGAATACCCTAGTTTGTAAATACCTAGTATAGTATTCATATTGTCCACACCAACCATTATAATTTGCAAGCCATCCTTTCTCCCAATTTTAAATTCCGTCGGGCGTTTACTCTCATCTCAACAATGGTAGGTTGATATGAAGCCATTAAATATCAATCACAACAGGGGTGGCGTACCTATCCTTCTATCCCACCCAATGCATCCTGATGTCCATCAACATCTCATTTCGATTATCACAATGAAGATCGAATGAGAGTTTTCACCTCCAAACCATATCATCATATCATACAAATATCTATGGCTTGACATTCCACAATTCCGTCGTCCATCCTCTCTCCTTCATTTTCTTACTATTTTTCGATGTTGTACTTCTCTTGCTTTTGCTTGACATGATGAGAAGCTCTTTACTTGATGAGGCGAGAGCATTCACAAGTTCTGGCATTCTTCCGGTTTTCGAGAAGAGTTCCAATAGATCGGAATCTTCGGCAGCAATAATAGTAGCTAGATCCATAGAAACCATCAAGTAATCACGTGTCAACATAGGCCCAGCCATCTGTAATGTTGCGATCCAAGCCAAAATAGTCTCAGGGAGATAGGTTTCTCGTAATCTTGCAAATTCAGGTTGATCTGTGGAAAATTGTTAATGTCTTTGCTAATGGATTAAGGAGATCTGCTTACCTTGTAGACTTGTTGTCAACCATCCATTAAGCAATGGGTCTGCACAAAGTTTAGCTGTTGGAAGGCTTTGGGCTAAGCCCCGCTTGTAGTCTTTGATAATTGCAACGTCAGTGGCCCTGTTGTAAAAATGTTAGCAATAGAACTGATCTCAGATACCAAGTAACTCACTCTTGCATGAGATAGTATAGACCCCATACGCTCTCTATGCGATCCAAAGTCAAGGCCAATGTTTCGAGTTCTCGAAAGCTCTTTGCTTGCTCAACCATATACTTTTTAAGGTATCTCTTTTTGTCTGCTGAGCCATCAAGAACTTCAGTCAGATCTTCATTGTCTTCCGATTCCAAACCTGAGAAATCGAGGCTCTCGCCCAATAATGCTTGAGTTTTACTCAATGCGATTTCAGAACTTGAAATTCTTTGGGATAAATTGAAGGCGGCGGAAAGATGCATATTTTCTAATAGATTAGTATTTTTTGAGAAACCTGAATGTGAGAACTTACTATAAAACCGTTGATATAGCATCCTGCCAACCATGAATGTCTCAGACCAAAGTCCATCCACAAGTAGATACCATTCTAAACTTCTAATAAGTAGAAGGTCAATCCTATCGAGGGTCTCGGAATCCTGTCCCATAAAATCCTTCTTTATTGTCTTGCCTCCTTTGCCATCATCTGTTAATACCTGAAAGTCCTTAGGTGAAGGATAATCTTTAGCTCCATCAGGATGGTCTGAGAGAAGGAATCTTGACTGGTAGTTCACAAATTGTTGAACATCCAATCCAAGCTCTCTCATCAATCTGATTTGGGTGACTCGTTGTTCATGATCTGTAATATCAATCAAAGTACGACTAAGTGTGGCGTATCTTCTTGCTCCGGAGAGTTGTGAACAATATAGAGGTATGAGCTCCCCTTTATTGGCAAGACGCAAGAAGCTGATGTACGCAACGATCACGTTTTCAATGACTGACTCCTTAAGTACACCACCCAAGTCTAGCCCAAGACCTCTGAAAATAAGGATAGCATGAGTGAAAACTCGCAAACTGTCGTGGTCACCCAAATTGACATAATTGGTGATGTCCTGGTCTTTAGGTTGTTCATTCGTTCGAGGTATTAAGTTTGAGGCGGCCTCGGCGTTCGCAAATTTTGATAGTGCCAGACCTTGTTGATAAATGAAGTCCGCAAATTGCTCTCCAATCAACACACCTTGAAGCAATTTCATCGGCTGTGAACTTTCCCCTGCAGTTCGAGAATCTGTCTTTAAGCTTTCTACCAATCGTTTCCCAGCGACCGCGTTATCCCCATGAAGTACAACAGCGTCAAGTGCTCCAAAGCCCAAAGTTCCATTCATCAATACCTGTGGTCCCGATTGAATGTAGTTATCGAATTGTGTTCTCAACAAGGCATTGTAATGTGTGAAAATTAAGTCATCCCATGATTGACAAACAGGTTCAACACTCGAGATGTCACCAGAGAGAATACCATATACTGCTCGCTCGTACTCATCATTGCCGCCTTTTCGTGCAAGTGCAAAACACATGCGTCGCCAAAGAGCACCAGATGCGATGTCCCCTTCCTCGTCATCTTCCAATGACTTTTCATCCGGTAGTCCAGACATGCTAACTGCTCTCCATACTTCGGTTCGATCCATACACCATTCTCTGATTTCAGCTGGGCTTCTGCCTCGACGGAGCATTTCATAACACCCCAACCAAATAGCGCGCTCGAAATATTCGTCTTGTACCTCCAGCTTTCGCCCTTGACGGGTTACTGAATCAGGATCCAGCTGAGTGACTAGGGGTTCAGTTTTGGATGCATTCCACATCATTTTTTGGGTTTCATTAGAATTGAGGTCGACAGTTCGAGGCCAAGAGTGTTGATTTTTCTGAAGCTTGATAGCTGCCCTGGTGTGTAACCAACCATGCGCGATAATATCTCCCCTCTCCGCATTTTGCTGTAAATCCTGTACTAAAACGTCAATTTCTTCTCCAGATTCCTCGGCCGTATCCTGAAGCCATTGAAGCACAGTCTTTCGTTCCAGGGCTAGATTGTCTGTTTGTAGAAAACGATCCCAAGCTTCTCGTTCACTCGAATACTGATTTAAAGGCATTTGTTGAGGCTCGAATTCTTTTCCGTTATCTGGTCCGGGAAATCGTAAGTGTGCCAATCTTCTCAAAAGGTCCCAAGTTTGCGCCTCCTGTTCCCATCTAACCAGATCCTTCACTGTTGTTCTGGAATTTGTTATAAACTCTTCTTCCTCGTCCGAGTTTTCCATATCCACTTCATCAGTATCTTGCGTGATTTTGAAACCTCTCATCTTCTTTCTCCAACTCAAACCCTCCATTCTTCGGCGTTCGGATTCATGGCGATCTCGTAAACGGTCTAATGTATCGAGAGCAGTTCTATGATAAAGCTCAATCAAATCGAATGCCATCTCTCGTCTCTCATCCCCATCTGTCACCCTTAAAGGATTGTAACCATCAAGAAATTCCGCAAACTTCTCCACCTCATTTCCGACTCGATTCGCAGCATCTTGAAGGGGGTATAAAACGGCTTCTGTTTCTCCAGAACTTTCTAACATAGCTGGTTTTTCATATTCAACTACCAATCATAGAAGTTAGTAAATATAAGGCGCATAAACATCATTAAAAAATCATAAGAATGACTGACCTCGCTCTTGCTCTTGCTCTTCTCCATAGCGCGACATTCCATCATAAGAAGAAGGGTCTTCAGAAAGTTCTCTTTCAAATCTTGATTCCTGCTGCGCGTAAGGTTTAGCATTCTTGAATATTCTGAATTGCATTCCAAAGAAACTTACAGCTATCATTTGCCAACTTCCTTCACGATGATTCTAGAAAAAGGAAACTTCAAGTCAGCTTCAATTCCCGTATAATTCAGGCTATTAATATTTACCTGAGACTTTGGTACATGCAATCCATTTGTGTGGTTATTCATCGTAGAATTGCGCGTTGACATGGGCGCCATATTTTACAATGCGATACTTGGAAAGGGAAAGAAATAAGAAAAAGTAGTGTACAATTTGTTTAATGTTGATATTATATGGACGGACCAAATCCTCAAATCAACAAATTGAAGCTTCGGCCTTGGAACAATTTAGTCGCGTCCTGAAATGTCAGGGATTATTAATTTTTAGATGCGATCTTGACTCTTGAGTGCTAGGTGGAGTTTAGCGCGATATGCAATTTGACGCTAAGGAAATCTTCTATTTAAGAGATTTCTTGCTTGCAAATTTGGACATTTTCTCTTTACAATGTTTTTACCGCCCTTCTAATTAGAGTCTCGAATCAAGCCTTCAATGTTTGGTTAGGTCCATTGGGATCTCTTTGCGCGCTCATGATCGGCCATATTAAAGACTCTTCCTGTTTCCGTTACCTGACCTTTTCGAAGGTGTGAAGGATGGCAGTAAACTTGGAGAGTTACATCTTTTCGTAAGAAACTCAACTGTAATATTGATGTGATGAAAAGTGATGTGTGATGATGGTGTTTTATATAATATATCTATCAATGTCGGCATACTATGAGAGTATACTATCAGAGTTGCGGTATCAATGAATGGATATAAAAAGCCTTCATGATCGTTTCTTATCTAGAGCGCACATCTATTATCTTCATGCCTGCCTCTCTTCTGATCTCTGCTTCATCTTCAACCGTAGCAAATTTGCCTTGGGACAGGAGACACTCTTTGCATCATCACCATTCTTCTCATAGAATGCATTACAGCAATCATATAGTGCATCAATCTGTGATCTACACTTCTCTTCATTGTAATTATTCTTTGCAAGACAATCTAATATGTAAATCATCAGTTGAGTTCCCAATTGGCTTTGAGAGAAATATGCTGACCTTGGATGGCACACTTTATCCAGTTCA
Source organism: Botryotinia convoluta (assembly GCA_004786275.1). Taxonomy (NCBI): domain Eukaryota; kingdom Fungi; phylum Ascomycota; class Leotiomycetes; order Helotiales; family Sclerotiniaceae; genus Botryotinia; species Botryotinia convoluta. The sequence continues at coordinate 42,788 of PQXN01000099.1, read as the reverse complement.
GTATTGTCAGCTCTTTGCAAAAGGCAATATCAATTGGTGAGTGTAACATACAGCTTTAGAATGGCAAGGTTGATCTGTAGTTATATCATTTTTGAGTGGCTAAAAGTCCATAAACATTAGTATCAATAACTTTTGAAAAAAGCAATTTGACTTGATAGAAGAATGTTATCACCATATTCAACCTGGGTTCTCAACAAATGAACCACCAGATAATTTCTTTTTTGAATGTATGTAACTACAACAACCTAAGTACCTAGATACTGTATTGATCTTTGATCGCAAATGCGAAAGGTACAATCAACCTCTTTCAGAAGGGTATTCAATGGTAGATAGAAGTCTGAAGTTATTGTAAATTCTTGTTCATTCATTCTTTGGTTCCTTAAGAATCTTTTTATATCTAGATGAAAGACTACAATAGCCTCCAGCAAACTACACTACACCAATCAGAACCCCTCCACCCACACCACTCCTCTTTCCTTTTTGTGTTACTAAAGCTTAGCGTCATCAGCCACAAGCGTGAATTTGACTTCCTCATAATTCCTTACCACTCGACTTCCTCTTTACCTTCGACCCGACACAACTGATAACTTTTACAGACATTTTAAAAGTAGATCGATTTACTAAAGTCAAATCTACTCCTGTATTGTAAGTTTATTTGTTACATATTAATCCTTTTTATTTCATAAACTAAACAATTCACCACCACCCACAGCCTCGAATTCAGAAACACCCACCCCACGAATTTCATCTACCCATTTCCCGAACTTCAACTTCAAAATGTCCGACAATGAGGGATCCCCAGCTGGCGAGAGACCCGAAGCCCCTGTTTCTGAGCACTTGAACATCAAGGTTACCGATAACAATAATGAAGTCTTCTTCAAGATCAAGCGTTCCACTCAGTTGAAGAAGTTGATGGATGCTTTCTGCGAAAGACAAGGCAAAGCACCAAACTCCGTTCGCTTCCTCTTCGATGGCAGCCGTGTTCAAGCTACAGATAGCCCAGATAAGGTGTGTATTTAATTATTATATTTTGTGGAGGATTTGATATTTGTATTCATCGGGGAATATTTCTGTGCTACTGTGTCGCATCACTTTTAACTAACTCATTTTACCTCAGTTGGATATGCAAGATGGTGACACTCTTGAGGTCCATCAAGAGCAAATTGGTGGCCAATAAATCATCCCTTGCTTTCTCATCCATTCCACTACACGACGATACGATACCATAACAATTCGGCATACGCATGATAGGGAGGGGCGAAATGGTACCAGGGCTTAGGATAACTCTGGTTGGAGATGACTGATAGCTCAGACCGAAGGAGAAGAATGTGCAACGCTGCGTTGGCAGTTAACATTTAACATCTTGCAAAGCGAAAACGATCTTCTAATCTGGGCTATTTTTTCCTTGTGTTTGGGGGATGACTCGTCAGTTTTACATCGCGGTATTGGCGTGTTTTAGGGAGGCGTCAAATAGTGTTTCTTCATACTTCAGGGCATATTTTCTGGCTGCAGCCACGAAGGACAGAATTTAGATGCATGTTTTCCTTGGGTGGAAGAAAATAAAGATGTTCTCAAATTGTGAAAGGATCTTTCAGCATCTCGTCTGATGTACGCTTTGGTTTTGTTGTGATTCTTGTTTGATGTGTTTCTAACATAGGTTCTGCTGTTATATTGAGAGTGCATGCGCTGTGAAGTCCTTTCCACTGCCTTCATTTATTCTCTCATTACATTGTGACTTTGCGAGGAATCATCCTACAATCAACCCCGATTCCTCGGTATGAGTATCTAGTGTGGGACTTCCATCTTTATGAAGGATATAATTCTTAGTTGCTACCAAACTGGCAGCCTAAAATCAACGTGGCCTCGTTGCTCTGTAATGGTAACTTGTGCATCTATACATGCACACATTCGATGGGTGCTACACCTCGGCGTAGAATGAATGCGTAAGAGAGTAAAATATGCATGCATGGTCCGCCTCTTACTTCTAAGCTCTATACTTCGTGCTTATAACTCCCAGATCAGATCTGTCTTAGCCCTCAACCCTTGTTCCATCATCCTTCTCCGTACTTCTCTCCTCAATTTCCCCATGAACCAAACTAATCATCCCACACCCCTTTCTTTATTTTCTCTGCCTCCTGCCTCCTCCTTTCTTCTTCCTCCCTCTCTTCCTTCCTCCTCTTCATCTCCTTTTCCTTTTGTACCCGTTCATATTCCCTCTGTTCCTCTGTCTTCTTCGGTGCGCGAACACCCAATGCACCTGCTATGAGCCGTCGAGCTACGGCATCTGTTTTTTCCTGTCTGCGTTCTGGGCCCCGCGCAGAATTGGGGGAGGAGGATGAGGGGCCGGGATAACCATAGGGATTCTCAAATTCTTGTGCAGAGGAATTGATGGGTTTCTTGGAGGAGGAAGAAGATGGAGGAGGCGGAAAGTGTTCGCTAGGTGGAGGGGGAGAAATAGGGGTAGGTGGTGGTGCGGAGGGGAATGAAGAGGAGGTGGGGGATAGTGTATTTTCTGTTGATAGGGGTTGAGCAGTGTCGGTTTCGGTGTCGGAACCGGAGGAGGCTTCGTCTTCCCAGGAGTCGGCGAGGGATATAGATTTTTTGGCTCTGGAGAAGGGTTTGGAGGGGGTGGAGGAGGGGTTGATGGTGAGGTTGCTGAGGGTGTTGGAGAGGTCTAAGAGAGGGGTTAGCTGCGGGGTTACTGGGGGGAAGGAAAGGGGATAGAGAAATTAATATGCCTTTTGGTTCAACTGTCATGATTGCGATTGAGTTGGAGTGATACTGATGATTTGTGTTTGCTCGGTGTTCTAGAGTAGGTAGAAGAACACAATTAAAATGCGTTCAATGGTCCAACGTAGGAAGTGTAGTGTAGTATGCGGATAACAAACGATCCACTACTTCTGTATTTCTTGACAATGTGATCTCGAGTTATAAGACAGCTGAGAGATTCTGTATGGTGTAGTAAATACAGATGTTAAATAAGTATCATGTGCGTAAATAAAGTACGAGTTAGGAGGTAGTAGCTTCCTAATAGTAACTTATAACTCATGCCATCCCTCTCTCATAGAGTCGCGTAGCGCATTCTCCAGCTCGGGATATCCACGGCTAACCCAAAATGATTTCTCCGCATCGTGGATTGGTGGAATGCGCTCTAGCTAGTCTTTAGCTCCCATTAATTATTGCTTGGATGGACGAACGGACGGCGCAAGACACCGAGTAGATACATGTTAGGTGACGGGAACGGGAAACCAGAACTTGGGTTTTATCATGTGGAACGAGTTATGCATCGTTTTACTAGTCTTTTTTGTACGAGGTTGGAAAGCGGAAAAGAGTGTACGGAGGTACTGTAGAGGTCCAGAATTCAATGCAAGAGATCGTGCGTACCTACCACGTAGTTTGCTTTCCCCACACATGTGAAGACTGGGTTTAGGTGAAGCTCATCGGCGTTGATTCCCGATGGGTGATCCCGAGGTTTGAGGTTTGTAGCTTGAGGTAGATCTTTCAATTACTTCGTGGACATCTATATTGAATGTTACGACGGCGAAAGTATTTAATGATTTGTTTATACCTAACAGTCAGTCCGTTTTATATTGTATATACTTTGTGTTTATTCCTCAACCACGGACATATAACTGGTACATAACATGATACGTTCAAAAGCTCTCACGCGGGGTAGATTTGGGTACTCCAGCACAAGAACTTTGAAGCATTTTGTACGTAGGGATGATGGTAAACATATACATGAGGATAGATATGGAGAAACAATCAAGAATTTGAAGATTGGAAGTCATACTAGGGTTATATTTCAGGGTTTCACAGGTATGATGATGTGCAATTGACTGTTACTTGAATATGTACCATGACTGATCTGGTACAGGTAGACAGGTGATATCCCAAAGTTAAGAATCATCAATGGTTCCTATACTAATCTTGATATTCAATAAAGGCCACAGCAAATGCAAAAGAATCAATAGAATGGGGAACTAATATAGTTGGTGGTGTGACACCTGGAAAGAGCGGAGAGCACTTGGGATTACCAGTTTTACCTACTGTAAAGGAGGCAAGTATATCACGACTATGGATGTTAATTACACTAACAACCCGAAAAAGGCAATGGAACAACTTAAACCAGATGCAACTGGAATATATGTAGCAGCTCATCAAGCACCAAGCGCAATTGAAGAAGCCATTGAAGCAGAAGTTCCTCTTATTGTTGCTGTCGCTGAACACATCCCTATTCATGATATGTTAAGGGTATGATTTTATGAATTTAAAATAATACGGAGCTGATATGTTTAAGATACATAACATACTGGACACTCAATCAAAAAGTCGATTAGTTGGAGCCAATGCTCCAGGAATCATTTCAGCAATTGGTAAATGTCGAATTGGTTTCCAACCCCTTTCTTGCTTCACACCAGGTCGCATAGGCATTGTTGCTAAATCAGGAACTTTAAGTTATGAAGGTAAGATACTGAGCAGATGGTCTTGATCAATACTGATATTAATAGCCGTCGCATCAACGACCAGGGCTGGACTTGGTCAAAGTCTTTGTATTGGAATGGGTGGTGACGTATTGGCTGGTACTAATTTTGTGGATGCTTTAAAGATTTTTGAACATGATGATGATACTGAAGGAATCATCATTATCGGTGAAATTGGTGGTGAAGCAGAACTTGAGGCTGCAGCTTGGATTAAGGAATATAAAAAACGTTCCCCAAATCCCAAGTAAGTTTCCTACGGACCTTTTGAATTATACTAACCTTTCATAGACCTATCACAGCACTAGTAGCTGGTGTTCATGCAGTTCCTGGTAGAGTCATGGGCCATGCTGGAGCTTTCACTTTGCCAGGAGAACCTGATGCGTTGACAAAAATCAAGGCTTTCGAAGATGTAGGAGTCACTATGGTCAATCATCCGGCCAAATTTGGTAATGCTATGAAGAACTTATTAGAGAGCTCCGGGAGATCAAGTAATGGCGTGGTTACAGGTATTCATTCTCAAAAGCGAGGTATACACACAATGAGGGTACGTCCAACACCAAGGATTTCACAAATGGACATGACGCAGAGAAGGACCATATATCTCAAAGAGGGAGACGCTTTTAAATTGCTCGACGAAAAGAAAATCATTAGAAGCCCAGCTGGTCAAACTTACCACCTTGCTATTGGCATTGATCGAAGTAACCGATGTCCATGTTTAATAATACAGAGGCCGAGTAAAGAGAATGAGTCCCCTACCAAATCGATAAAGCTTCCATTTTCATACGATGCAGCCAGAATGTCTAATGTACTCCATAAGTGCAGCTCTCATTTGCGTTTGAGACCTCAAAGCAGGTTGTTGAAATCACTCATTTCCGGCTTGTATGAACTCTTCAAAGAAAAAGAAGCCTTCCTCCTCGAATGCGTCGTAAAAAATCAAAAAGCAACGAAACTAGAAGGTCATCAGAGAATGGTGGTTGTGAATGCACGTTTCGGTTTCGATGATGCCGCCTTTAAAAGTTCGAATCGTCAATCAGAAATTCATTCTCTTCCCCGCGCAGATATTCAAGATCCTGCAGAAACAGCTGCCGAAAAAGACGGTATAGTATACATCAAACTTACCGGTGATGGTAATATTGGGACACTGGTGAATGGTGCAGGGTTGGCTATGAATACTGTAGATGCGTTAGCAGATGCAGGGGGTAAAGCTGCCAATTTCTTGGATACTGGAGGGAAAGCGACAGCGGAAACGGTAAAGAAAAGCTTTGAGGTGATATTGAGAGATGAGAGGGTGAAGGTGGTTTTTGTCAATATTTTTGGGGGTTTGACTTTAGGAAATATGATTGCCGAGGGAATACTTTTGGCTTTTAAGGAGTTGGGAGTCAAGGTGCCGGTGGTTGTTAGAATTAGAGGGACGAATGAGAAGGAGGGGCAGAGGATTGTAAGTTTTCTTTTTCTCTTAGTTGTGATCTATTTACTGGCCTGTGATCAGTGTGATGTAGGGAGAAGAATGAGTTTTTACTGACTTTTCTCTTAAATTTATAGATTGCTGAAAGTGGATTGCCATTATATGCATATAATGACTTCGATGAAGCGGCGGCTAAGGTGATAGAACTAGCGAACTCCAGTGGAGCTTGAGACTACTTTTAGATCCAAGTAGTATAGATATATCAAGATGTCTTCGACTCTTTAGTGCTCTATCAGCAAAAAGATATAACACTACTGAAGAGATTCTAAGGTGATGCGGTCTACCAAAAAGTTGGGATCTGAAGAAGATCTGCATGAAGGATAGTTCCGCATGTTACATATAAATGCAAAGCTTCTCTGAAATCTCACTGAGATTATCACCTCAATACACATTTTACTACTGCCAGTCTACTACCATCACCATCCTCAATTTGTCATTTTAATCACTCAACTAGCAATCGTGGTACCTCAAAAACACAGATTTAGAACTCATTTCTCAAACTCACAGCGAGCCCTGAAAGTAAGTTTGCTTTCCATGAAACAAACTGCCTCACATCTATCTTACGCCTGGTTGCATGAAGTATACACTCGTCTAAGAAATCGAATCCCTTCTTTACATGGTCCGGGTTTCTGCTATCTTATCGTGTGAGTTGGTAGCGAGGTTCGTTTACCGTTGAACAATGAATGTATTACGCGAGACATCTCATCTAAGTTATTCGTCTAATGTATCGTGTCGTGGCGTTACCATTTTATTACACTCCGATTATAGGATTCCGATATCTTTCGCCTAATTTTATCGTCCAAATTTATGAAGCAGTTGTTGTCTATACACGAAGTTTCTATGGATAGTGAAATACAGGGTTATTGGATACCAATCGGACGGAATGTACTAAGGTGTATCTGATTTGTCAAGCCTTGAGTATAGTTCCGATATTACCATAGGATCTGCGCTTATACCACATAATTCCAAGTTGGTAATGAAGAGACAAGTTTAATAAAAATAGCTTTTATGTAAGGGTCGGGAGTCGGGAGTCGGGAGTCGGGACGTTAATAGAACCTCGCTAAAAAGGTCGATTGGTATGGAACAGAGAATGAGACTAGAGATCGGGTGAGTGATGAAAATCACGTTGGGGGATTGGGGGTTGGGGGTGATAATTGTGGAGTTGTTTTTGTCATTCACATGGCTTGAAGTTTTCTTTCCCTCTCTTGCAAATGCTTCTATATTCCAGCGATCAATATTCACACTGTCCGCGAGTCATTTCGTTACATTTGTGATTCACACTCTGTTATGGTGAGTAGTTGTTTACATAAATGCGACTCGCTCTGGGCATTATTTTTCTATGCTACAGTTAGGCACTTGGACGCATCAACTAAAAGAGCATGGGGGGAGAGAGGGTCTGCTGGCCTGACATAGACTTCTCTGATATGGTTGAGGAAGGGGGGGATCAAATTGAAAGATGGGGATGGGCTTTTTTACTTCGGGAGAGAATTCTGGTTTTTGATTGTTCTGAATGTTCAGATGGTATGTTCGGATGGATAGGTGGATGTTGTTATTTCCCTTTTTTTCGATATTACCGGGAATGTAGAGAGCCGGAGTATGTATCAGATGATATACATCGCAGAATAAGCAGCACAATTTTTCCAAAAGAATCTTGAGGAAGTAGAATCGATTTCAGGATCCTCTAGAGGTAGATAGATGTATTGCTAGTGACATAGCTTCAAACTCCAATCCAGCAAAAGCCATGTCCCAATTGTATAGATTGGTTTTCAGCAATATTGGGCTCTGTAGCTCTAGGAGTTGAGTATCTATAAAAGGGCTGGATTGGAAGTTTGAGGGTAGATGGTGAATTGAAGAAAGAGATAGGAAACACCCTGATGTCCATTCTAGTTCGTTATTCGGAGACACTAAGCTGGAGATCATGTGCTTTGAGTGAAGTATGAGGGGTTTAGTTACTATATTCACTCTATTGACTTCGCCTTACTTCCTTGTTATCGCCAAGCCTTGCCACACGAAGACTACAGCATTTATGTATCCTAGACTTGGAAGTTATTTGTATTTTGGAGCATAGATGAGTACTAATAGGTGAGTGGTGGGAGTGGTTTTGTTTCCAAGAGACACTTTTGGTAATGTTCGCTTCTGACTTTAGACTTAACTAATAAATCACTCATTGTTTGTATCAAGCAACTCCTTAGTGTATGGAAATATGGTGGTAAAGAGAGTTACTACGGGGGGTGTCTGTCTTTGAACTGCAGTATTTATGCTCTATTTGACAGCTTTTATTTGGAGAACGGGAGTGACGTGGGGCGAAGGTGTTGAAAGAAGAGAGTGGGAATCAGAGAGGTGATGGTACGTACCTTGATAGTTTAAAATATTGAATTCACTACATGTTGGCACAGTTGTGCAATGCATCAGGAAGTGGTAACATCTAGTCTCTCCTTATGTGGTACTTATGCCTTGCCATATCTATCAACCAGATCGTTGTGTAGCGAGTAGTGAAGTTATATACTTGGTTAATTGGTGATATCAGCTGACACAGATCATGTAATTGTTCTGCATATGTCATCGAATATGACTGTTTGATAGTGCTATTCTTTGCAGGCAACCTGAATGGAATCTCTATCATTCAAACTATTCTCATGCTCATGATACCTTCTGATGCGAAATTCAATATCGACAACGATACATGTAGGTAGTGACTTAGGACTAGAAGATTCAAAGGAGATACGTAGTAGTAAGATATATACAAAGGGGATAAATGCTAAGAACATATGGAAAATGGTATAGAGTACCAAAACATAAAACGAAACTAGTCGAATTAATCTGACTTGAAAAGAAGTAGGCCACTCAGTAATATGAATAAGTTTAATTATACATAAGAACATTTTTATCTGATTTTGGTAAATAGTTCTAGGGTTGAGAAATGACGAAGCCTATATCGCAATTATTACTATTGAATTATTGGTGGGATTTGCGATACCACCTTCTCGTTGTACACGGAATCTGCAGCCACAGGGCTCCGGGTACGTGTAACAGTCTCTATACTAGCCCACATTACCTTCTACTTCTACCAACCATTCCTCGTCAACCTAACATCCCCTTTCGAGTAAGAAAAAAATGCGGCTGCTCGACACAAAAGATACGGAGAAGCTTCGAGTGCAGGAATTTTCCCAACGATATATCCCCTCGTACGCTATTCTTTCTCATAGGTGGGACGAAGATGAGGTCACCTTTGAAGATATCAAAAACGGCGACTTCAAACAGAAGAAGGGCTTTGCGAAGCTAGAAGGCTGTCGCACAAGGGCCAGGGTAGATAAATACGATTGGATCTGGGTTGGCACTTGTTGTATTGACAAATCGAGCTCCGCGGAACTTAATGAGGCCATAAATTCAATGTATCGCTGGTACCAGGAATCTGCTGTTTGTTATACATATTTATCTGATTTAGAGGAGATCGACTCTTTGGATCAAAGCAGATGGTTCTCTCGTGGGTGGACATTACAAGAACTCATAGCACCACATCATCTTCTACTGTTTGATATGCACTGGCGTCTATTGGGAACGAAGACCGAGCATGTAGATGAGATCGCACGCATAACAGATATTCTCAGGGATGTCATACTCGGACATCGTTACCCGGGATCCTGCAATGTTGCCCAAAGAATTTCATGGGCTTCAAAACGAGAAACTACCCGCAAAGAAGATATGGCCTACTGCTTGATGGGACTGTTTGATATTCATATACTGCCAATGTATGGGGAGGGCTCCGAAAATGCATTTCTTCGACTTCAACAAGAGATTCTTAAGCGAACTTCAGACCAAACTCTATTTCTAAGGACGGCTTCTCATGAGCCCTACAATCAAGGTCTATTAGCAACTTCTCCAGGTGCATTTTGCACCCATTTTGAATGCTTCAGTTGGCTGCCGCCCTATTTGGCGATGTACGATGGATTCTGGAGGCCATATGCTTCACTCATTCCGTCAAATTATACTCCTCGCAGCTTGGACTACGATGAACAAACTGCTACATATAGTGATGATCATCCAGTCTATGTACAATCTGCTTTTGGACCTAATGGCCTACAGTAATCTCTTCTTTCCAGTGACAACTTCCGAGATTCAATCACCGTCAACAGCCCATTTCCACAAACGTACGTAACAATTTGCCTTGACAGTTTGGCTCGGAGCGAGGATAGAATATTCCTAGCCTTGGAACGCGAAGACCCTCCGAATCCTTATATTTCTAGAATGAGTATAGATAGGATGGGAAGTTTTCGACATCCAGCTTCCACAGCACTTGAATCCAGACCTCGAATTAACATACCTTTATCCATGGAACGAAGAACAAATTCCGTTTCTCAAGTCGATACATCAACACCCGGCAGCCCCATAAAGTTCGGATTTTCCCCCCTAATATTTGAAACAAGATTCATCAAGGCTTTTATTTTTCAATCTGATGGCTCTAACAGTCACTTGAGTTCTTTTTCTGAACCATTTGAGTGCATTGAGGGTGTTGTTTTATTTGAGTATATATTGCCACAACATTGTAGCCACGAACAAGTGATGCTGGCATTTGGGACTCGACAGCGACTTTCACCCACCTGGTGCACTTTAGTTAAAAGTTACTTCAAAAACCCTTCGGACTCAAAACTTAAACATCTATATTCCGAGAAGAATGCTCTCAACTCTCGTCTGACTTATCGCGCAGATATTTCTTTAAATGGCTGTGCACATTTTTCATATATCAGAAATTTCGACCATGTACATACTATACATTTTGCTTAATGAATTGCTCAATTACTAATCTTCACTAAGATTAACGACTTGTTCATCTTTTTGGTCTAGTGAATGATTCAAATTAAGGAGAAAACATCTTCTCGGTTAGGTTGGGGCTTAATTTAACTACGATCGAATTTGCTAGGATATTATTAAAGTCACTGGATAATATATCAATGTACTTGCTAGTAATTGTGTTGTTATATATTACTAGAATGATTGTTGTTCATGTCTACTTTCTTGGAGCTATTCAACTGATAGTGCAGCAATGGGGAAGATATGTACTCTTCATTGAAATATTGAGGCTATGACTTCTGACTAAATAAGAAAGCAAACAATGGAAATTGTGATAAATTTATGATTTGACTTGTGTCGTGACTATTGTCTGATTATATCGTAAATGATTTCTTGCTTTGCCAGTTAACTCATTGTTTATCTCAAATCTTTCGCGTGTATACCGTGAGTACATAAGCTTTTGATGCAACCCATATTATGGGGACCAGCTCATGAAAGCCAGGTGCGGGTCAAAAAAGCCGTCTTCTAGAAAAGATTTCCTTGCTTTAGGGTCAATCAGGTTTCTTTTGATATTTTCAGAGTTGACTTGTGAGAAGTTTGATCTATTTATAATCAAGAGCTTGGGGAGAATCGAGGAATTTGTGGGATTTGCGGGATAGGTCAAAATAATCTTGATGGAGGATTGCATTCATTCATAAAGTTAGAGCTCATGTGTAATTTCATCTACAAGTTTCTACTGATTTTTAACCTTATATTCGCTCTTATTGAATGATATTAAGTAGGTGATTGCCACGTATTCTGGATCATACGTAACCAATGCGATCACTTGAAATTTTGGAAGATGTTGCGAGAAAGATCCGGTAAAAAAGCTGCGCGCGGTTATATCTCAACTAGAAAATCCCATTTTATGCTGTAAACATTATCATACACCATGGAAACCATCTTGATCTCGCATGCCCTATCCCATTTGCCAGATCAATTTACCTCTACTGTTTTTCTTTCTGAGACCCTCAAGCCTCGCCGATTATCCTAATCATACTCTACCAATGCATGCATACCCGGCAAATCTCCTCTCTAACAAGACATTTATTCAATTGATTCAATATATCATGTATAAAGATATTTCCTTCTAGTCCGGGATAGATGCTTTATTGAAATTGGAAACGTACACATCTTCATTCAAAGATATTTCTCTCCTAATCAGATATCTCTGTACACACAAAGGCGTAGAGACGTACGACATGGTAAGATTATACCAGCCATGAAATCTTCTCCAGACTCGAAATCATGCTTTTGCAAAATTGATGAGCTCCCATGTTCCGAAACTCAATGACAGGTTCATCTTAATCATATCATCTAGTCTATTCTAATAGTCGATTGCGTACCTATATCATGAGCTGTGAATTCATTATCTATTACTGTTATCATCTGATGTTTCTTTCAGACAGAAAGTTCTTTTGCTGGTTCTCAAACTTTGAGATCTAAAGATTTACTTTAATTCTGCCACGGTGTCTAGTCTGTGCAAGAACAACGGGGGGCCGACCCTAACTTCAATAGCTTTCACTTATCTGAAGCTCGCACAGTAGTCCTCTGTGTCAGAAGTACTTCCTCCCTTTTGGCTCTTCGCGGAGAATTTATATACAGATTAGCGAAGATAAAGGAGACAAATTCGGGAAGAGTTAGGTAAGAAAAGTGGATACTAGCACGCCATTCTTTTCAACCCATGTGAGTGAATCTATTTTATTATCCCAGTTTTCACCTCACGCGGAGCTCTCGATCTTGGATTGAAGATTATCCACTTAAATTGGAGTCTTCATAATCGAGCTGAGCTTCTGAGTAATTGGAAAAGCGAAGATGTTGCACCAACTAGGTCATGACTTCATCATACTTTGGCCCTGAATGGTATTGGGATTTGCTTAGACCGATAGCTATGTATATAAAGCCACAAATTTCATGAATATCTTGCTAATCATCCGCAGTCCAAGTGCTGTCGCTAGACTAGATATATCAGTGAAGTATTAACACCAACGTGTTTCTTCCTCCCACTTACAGAGCTCTGAACTGCAACTTAATAGCTGCATTAACATTAATAGCTCCAGCCCAAGATGAAAAATTTATCGAAACCCTTATTCTTAAGAATATGAGAGAAATACATCGGAATTAACAAGTCCCACGGCCTATCTGTTACTTGTAACACTAGTTTGAATGCAATATCCTAAGCAGGTAGGATTTTTGCGCATAGTCGCACTGGATAGAGATTTAATAGGTTAATGAACTAATGGACTAGATTGCACTAGTATTATTCGAGATTCTATATTAAGAGCATGGTATCTCCTGTCATTACAGCCTCGGAAAGAGTTTTAGATACCAACGAACAAGTTAGGGCCGTCTGTTTGCTACAAAGTCCCACTGGCTCTGGGTAGTGTAAGATTCATAGCTTTGTTATTCAAACAAAAAGATTGAGACTTTTGTTACACTTCGCAGATTGTGAGCAGAGTGGCATCAGAAGTTTGCGACAGCCGAAACAGGGAGCAGTAAGTCAAATTTTGAGATGACAGTAATAGCTTTTGGATGATAACGGCAGAATATTATTATTCTCCTTGAAGAACTTTCTCCTCATATTGTTACTTCAAATCCTCCGAAAATCAAATCCGATCAGAGGTTAGAGAAGAGTCAAGACACCACAATACCATCAAATCGAAACGCATTGAAATCCTCATTTAAACAATAATATAAGGGATTTCTGACAGAAAACTTATGGAAGAATTTCTCTCCAAAAGTAGAAGATCTATTCCATCCCCGCGCATTTCAGCACTAATCCAAATCTTAACAGTAGAAGAAAGTTCACCACAATGTCTTCCCGTACAAGAATATTTATCAATACTTTCTAGGCTTGTTCAATTCATGAGCAGCTATGCAGTTTAAATTCACCTCGTGAAGTTGTCCCTCAATCCCAGCTTTATACAAAACAGTGAATCGTTTTATGTGGTATCGAAGCATAGATAAAATGTGTATGCTGCTTTTGATTCAATTTTGATTCACTGCCACCTTCACGCCATTTAATCAAGCGCCAATCAAGTTCGCCTTTTATATATCGCCTGGTCACTCTTCCGTACCTAGATTCCATTAATTTTCATCCCACCAAAATAAACGCAAGAAAAGTAAAAAAAAAGAAATGCAAAAATATTAGTCCTATTCGGGAGAGCGCCGCAGGATCTAATTAAAACCAGGCGAACTGATTTTCCAACAAACAAAGTCTTCGGCTGTGAAGCAGTGATCCTGTTTGAGAGGATGTGAAAACCAAGTGCGCCACCACTAAGCCAACTGGATTTTGTTTGTTGTGAAATGAGGGATGTTGTTTTTGGATTTAACGAGCGCTGAAAAGGTACCGATATTGCTGATGATTGGCATTTGAATGGACCTCGAGCTTCTCGTAACGCTGGTGGTCGCATTGCGATTTTCTGAATTGTGCTAGAACTGTAGCCATCGAGTCGTTCTGCGTTACGTCTCTTTTGACATGATGATTTTGAGTTTGGTTGAAAGTTTGAACCATCTGATAAAATTGCATAATTCATTTGAATTTCAGGGACTGCACTGAGTACTGGAAGTATCCATCGCAATCTTCAAATATCAAACGCCTGCTATTGATTTGGATAATTGCGAACCAATTTCCCTTGTGATGGTATCCTATACAGCAAACTTTGAAATTTGAATACTGGCTCAACTTTGAGAGGAATTCATCACGTTCTGATCGCAAAATGTGCAAGTCTCTTGTCGAAACAAAATGCATGGCCAAGCGTCTTCCATCTAAGCAATTCTGAGCGTCCCGTTTTAAGACTTTTGTATAGACATCATGTATAATCTAGAAAACTTCGGATTAATCCAAGCAACGACCATGCGTCATGTGTAAATGTGTAAAGATGCGGCCAAGCCGCCAGTGACGTTGACCCTTTCCAGATCTTCAGCTCTCGGATATTTGAGATTTGAAGCCCCTCATCTTAAAGAGCCTCAAACTTTCCTCATTAACAGCAATAAAAGATAAGAAGTGTACCTACTGATCTCCAACTGAAGTCTGCATTCCGTAGAAATTCCTTGAGCAGTGAACGAAGGGCGTTCCAAAAGCTCCTGCATGTAGTGGATCTATGTCTTTGAAATCTCCGTTCAATTCTGCCGGGTGATGAAAATTCTCTATCACGACTCAAGACTCACGATTCACATTCGTAAGCCCTCGCAAACAACCCCATGGAGTTAATATCTAAAGTTTCAAAAGGAGGAAAAGAGCCTTGCTATTTTCATACCCCATACGAATGATATATAGTTATCATGTCATGTCAGTCAAATAGTGGATCATATCATGACAATCAAACATGTCATCCATGATAGTGAAATGAGTTCTTCCCGATGATCTGCAACGAAACAAACGGTGAAGGATCACTAGTAGTGTAAGTGCGGAAATATGTATTACTTGAATAGAAAGATCTCCATAGCATCTCGGTAATGGCATCATTCTCGGTAATATGCCCGATTTGACTCCGTTTGGGATATGGATATTGTATCGGAATATTTTTGTTCCCATGACTATGGATTGATTCATGGTGGAGTCGGGAGGGGGTGGAATTTTCGTTCGTGAATTGGGGGAACTTGGCATGCTTGGGTTGAGGAAAGTGCTAATCTGCATGCAGGGTGATGGAGATTTGAGAGGCAGTAGGGTGTTAGGCGTGGATCAGAAGGAGGAATATCATAATATAAGACTCTAGAAGCGAGGAGTTGTGAATCTGCAAGTCCCTAGTTCCTTGTTCTACTATAGAATATCTACATTCTCAAGAATTGCCATAATTGGTAGGTCCAATCCATATATAGGAAAGCCTTCGAAGGATGTGTGCATTGCCTATGGTATAAGTGATTTGAATCTGAATCTCAAATTTACCTATTACGCTTTGATGTTGGGCCAAGAATTTAAAGAATATTGGCAAGATAAATTCTCCAATGATTAGAATTCGGGTTGAATATTGGAATGTTAGAATATTATCGGAACCGGCGGGGCAAGGGATCAATTAACTTGATACATCTCACATTCTCTTATCGATATCGCAAACTGTAAGTACTCCGTACAGATAAACCCCGCCACAACTGGAGAGATGATTATGTTGGAACTTGGTATTGAATAGAATACTGGGGTCGAAAAGAAGAGGGTGTTGAATAACATATACCACATATACCGGAAGAGTCATAGACATAATAGTAATGCTATTAAAAGGCGCAAAATCAATAGATCAATCCTTTACTTTACTTTTTTCGTCACATGAAGATATACTTCGTATCAAAGAACCAATTCCGCCATAGCTTCGGCGCGTAAATGGGTAGATGCGGAAGTGCTAATTGGGATCAAGATGCGGGATGGTCTTAGATCTCTTGCAGATTTTGACAAACTTGAAAGCTTGCTTAAATTCGAGCCCGATTCAAAGATCCGATAACCGGAAACAATCTCTTTGAGGTCTAGAGATATTTCCGTGATTCTAGAAGATATTTTGGGATACTGGAGAGGATATATGCAAACAAACATGTACATACATATGTAGTATGAGTAATTAGCTACCCTTCGTGGAGGTCTATGGAGGGATTAGAAAAAAGGTCACTGGATAAGAGACCGCTGGCCTATTCTGCGACCGCAAAGCTACTCGATTCTCATGTATCCTTCCAGAATGAGGATTGCTGTAAGATACAGTAGGACAGAGATCTCATTGAAATTCTCTTGATTGGTTATGTTTACATAGTTTAAGCGGTGGACAGCGAAAAAGGAGGAGGCGAATATGCAATGGTTAAGTGCTTGCAGCTTGCATATGCAAGGGCGGTCTTTTTTCTTAGTGCCAGTACCTTTTTGTAAGAAAAATTTGCTGTGCCGTTGTATTGCAGAACATTATGTACCTAAAGAGGAGGCTTGTGTTCTGCATGTGTACTTAAGGATATATTTCAAATGTAAATACGTGCAGGATTTGAGCAATACGGCTAAGTCATGCTGGGACGCGTGAATGGTACATTGAACCAGGTTGTGTGCATTTAATATACGATTGCATGATGTCGTTCACAAACAGGGCAAGTAGACGTGACAAGAACGCGTCTCAATAATCATTCAACATACGAGACCAACAGTGGCTTTTCTGACGTATCATTTTCCAAGTTGATTTTGAAAACGGGATAGAATGCGCTGGTGTTTCGGATTGGGGTCTAAAATGATTAGAAATTGGGGGCATAGCCGAAAGAATCAACCTATCTACTAGGAATTTTGCGATTAGAATAGTATTTTGAGTTCGTACTCGGTGAGAAGGCTGAATACTGAGCTTTGGCATTTTGCTTTAGGTGTAGTTCTAGAAATTCATTCGATTGTTAGTTGACCATTGGAAAGCTAAGGTCGATCCTCCAGAACCTACATATTTTGATAGCCAAGAAGGAAAAAGAGTCATAGATGGGATGCAATAGTGTTTGTGGAGTAGACAATTTAACTAACATGTCTTGGATCTTACCTCATAGTGAAGTACCTACGTAGGTAGTTAGCCTTCACTGCTTATATTCATCCGCACTACGAATACGCCAAAGGATTAGATATGAGATAGGACTGAATGAGGGGGGAAGCGTCCGTGGCTGACATTCAATTTCCTTTGAACCGGGTCACGGTCATCCAAAACTTTACTTTTTTTTCTCGGGCCGTCGTGGGTTTGGATGAGCTAAAGCTTCTAATTATGATAACTTGTGAGACATTGAAAGCTTCATACTATGACATCTCGTAGGGCATCCGACGTTACCGCATCAATATGACAGACAATTTTTATATTGCAGAAGTTTAAGATTCGGGAAGGATTAGTCGTTTTGACCAAGATGAAAACGCGGAGAAGCGATGAAGGGGTTTCTATCTTCATGTTTTTTACCACTTTATATTTGGGGGATCGCCATGTGCCAACATCAGCAACACCCACAACAAATTAATATGCAGCTGTATGCGCTTTGATGTTGTGTTCCCCCAAATCGGAGTGAATTTCAATAGCACAAAAGAAAGTCAAACGGCTTTCGTAGATCATAATATACTTGACGAGTTTTGTGGATGTGCGGAAGTTTCCTTTTGATTGGTTCACTCAGAATATTCGATTTATATTCTGGAATTGGTTGTTACACCAAGAGAACTCAGGCCTTTGAGAAAGGTATGAAACTATTAGATGGCCAGGGGAAGGCAAGATAGCTAAGATATCAGGTTAAGGAACAGTAGGTATCATGTCAGGTACCGTTCTCAGCTGACAGTACTACTGAATATAGGCAGAAGAAGTCATATCAGTGGCACGCATGTTCCACGTTTTGTATGGAGAAGAATTTCAATATCACATAACCTCATCGAGTAGTGCAATAATGGTACCACATCGAGGCTTGGACAATTGATTGCAGCTGACATTAGCATCGAAAAACAGGATATCCGAAGTTCGAAATGAGTATCTTGAACCGGAGTTTGTAGATCAAGAAATTTTTACTTCTCTTCACCCAATTGAATGCTAGTCTTTGGTGTTGGATTGCAGATATTTTGTATATCTAGGCTTGAAACTTATGCCTTCGCCACTCCACTCAATCTCACAGAGCTTTAAATCTTGAACGATAAGCAAGGACGAGGATGCCATGCTGACATGATTACCAAGATCCGATCAAAATTCCTACTACTCGTGTCACCATTCGAAACCCTGTTTGGACGATTCATCGACATGACGGGGCTGAATTTGACTGCGTACTAAATGAATTTGGAGGCGATTTATAATTATCGCCCCGTTGACTACTGCACTGAATGACTTGAGTTCCTTACTCACCGCTTCATCGCTTCAATATCTCTCCCCGTCGAAATAACAATATTAAATCTCGGGAAGCCTTCTGTGACTTGATTCATGTTTCTTTTTTTTTCCTCGGGAACATTCCATGTCATCGTGATAATAATTGATGGTTGCATGAATTAATGGAAGTCTACTATCTCTCGATTTTATCCTACAATACGGGACCTACCAAGATATCGTCTACTACCAATCACTGTTTATGTTGCAGTGAGTCAACTGACTGAACTGCCACTTTGATGACTTGCTCTAGATGTGCATATTTTGCGGCGGCGAACGTGGCATTTTGTGGTTAAAATCCGTTGAAGATCCGAAGAGTTCGTCTGTCGAAGATTGAAGTTCGAACAGGGTAATTGATAGAATAATCCACTTCTTCTCGGCACGTTTCTGCACGGTCTAGTTTCTATATTAGCAAATGACAAACCCAGTCCTTTTCAATATCAACCACTCCATCACGCTCGAACCCTTCCTCTTGTTGACTAGCTTCAAAATCATTTTAATCCACTCTTGAATTGTATAACCCCAGCCATAAGTTTTTTCCATGTCACGTACCTTGTAACTCAATATGCGAGGCACGTTTCGGCAATGGCGTCAAATATCATGTCAAGCTGCCATTCGTTCACTTCAGTGACTACACAAAATCTCCGAGGACTTCAACTAGGTTACATCGGAAAACAGCTCAACATCAACCACTCAATGGTCTTCAAAGACTATTGGTTTTGAACCAGGGAAACTGTTGGAGCCAATAGATATTGATTTCAGTGTTTGTTCACCCCACTAAGAATAGTTTACACTTACCCCTGGGTCCTCGATCAGGCTGGGTGGGTGTATTGACCGCCCAAGGTCGGAAAGATGAGCAAGGATCTAATTCTGCACTTCTGCACACCCACCTGCAGCTCAGTTCAGTTCTTTGTTTGTTCGATGATACCATCATACTATACAGCACATACGCATCCATCCATCAAATGATCCCGATCTCACAGACCACAGGTAAGACGCTTATGCCGCTCCATAGTCCAACACAGACACTTTCTTCACTTGAAAAAGTAGCTCCAACTACTGGGTACGACCATTGCAAGATTTGTTATTCTTATATAGGTACTGGTGCCTACATCTTGAGTTAATCTTGGACCTTCATTACGTCTGAACTAGATCTGTCAAGATATTTGGGCTGGTCTCTGAGGATCAATAGATCCTAAGACTCGTTCTCTTATTTCTCTTTACCCAAACCTTCTTTATCCTCTTTCGTTCACTTATATTTCATATTCATTACGTCATTTTTCAATCAAGACCAAGGTGTGAGAAGTAAGAAAAGGACCCAGTCGGTTCAACAGTCTAACGACTGATAACAATGTTTTGATAATATAAATCGAGCTTGATACTTGCTCCTTGGCCAAGCAACCTCACTTCATCATAATGCGGGGCATTCACTTATTGTTCGCAACGTTGATGTTATTTCTTCTATCATCCGCTCAAACACTCGTTGCTATAAATGGTTTCTCAATATCAGAACCATCACCTTCAACATCTCCTAGCACAACAAACCCAGAGTCCTCGACATCGAGGAAGGATGAATCGACATCCACGTTATCTACAGCCACATCATTGATCACAAACACAATCGCTATCTCTTCTATTCTATCAGCCTCTTCAACTTCTGAAACAGAGCACCTTACGGGCAATGCCGAAGTTGCATCAACAGCCACAACAAATGATCTTCTATCGACTCCAACAGCAGCTTCATCTACAAGCTCTGGTACAAATCGCAATACGCTGATCATCATTCTCACTTCTGTCCTTGGTACACTCGCTATCATTGTTGTTTCAATTGCTATTTATCTTTTTAGGCGATATCGAAGGGAACGTAGTTTCGCTGGAAGAGGAGTGACTCCGATAGACGACAGCGAAATCGAATCATGGCGACGCTCTGGGAATGAAAGGAAGGTGTTTATGGGTGAGGACTTGGTATTCGACAAGGAGACTGGAGGTCGAGACTACTTTCAATCCAACACAATACAAATGGCGCACTCTCCGGGTTGGACGTGGACTACTTCTCCTACATCCACTCGAACACGATCTACCTTTTACCCTTCAGGTATCTCAGGATACGTACCTGATACCCCTACTTTCCTTGCTCAGGCTCCGAACGCTAGAGTTGGTCTTACCGACGAAATCATGCCGGGTGCAGAACCATTTATAAAACCAGCCGAACGACATAGATCAAGGTTATCGAAGTCAGGAGGTCATTCACGTACGAAGAGCAGGAGGAGTAGTTTGAGTGCGAGAAGCATGTGGAGTATTAAAAGTGGCAATGGAGGCGAATCAAAAGAATTGAGAGCCAACGACAAGGTAGCAACATGGTACGATCCAGAAGATGACTTTCGAATCCATAGAGATTACAGCCACAACAGAGACTACAACGATTCACCCATGTCATTTCGAGAAATGACACCAGGCCCGGGGACGCCTGGGCCAGTCACATCATTATCACCAAGACCACCACCACGTGCTGCGTACCCGTCATTCTGGGATAGCGACCGTGAGATTGGGTTGGCCATCTCATAGTATTAGGCCTGGACGCCAGTTCTTTTTTTTTAAATGCATTGTTTAGGTTATGGGGGGCAGTGGAGTTAGTTTGTTATAAATGAAGGAGGGTTACTTATATTGATACCAAGGAGGATTTGTTCATATTGATGGTGATTGACAACTCGGGGAAGAAACCGTGCTAATCGGTGCAACATTATTGGCACTTGTGGACTGGGGGATTTGAAATTCACCACTCGATAAGAGATTTTATTTATGATATGCACAGTCTGGTGACTGAAGCAACAGAAGAAATACACAGAGGCATGATAGAGCATGCAGATATGACAATTTAAATGTAAAATCAAAACACAAATAAGCTTTGGCTTCAATCGTTCCAAGTTTCTCAATGCTTCAAATCTGTAGATTGCGCTCACACATCTGAAAAAGTCGAAGTAACGTTGTCCGAGTACTCTGCTAGCCTTAGCAAAATACCTTGAACTTTCAAGATACAGCAGGCGTCAAATTCTACAGCCTCACTAACAATTCAAAGCCATACCCCTCGAAAGCCACAGTATTAAAACTTTCACGTGACTCTACACGAGTTTCGCGTCAGCGCGTTTCCCAGGCTTAAATGCTTCACCGCCTCCCAAATAAGAAATGAATTGCCCAATCGCATTTGCTTAAAGACAAACCCATAAACCAAACTACTATTCCCATCCTCGACGTCACTACCACCGCACATCCCAATTCCTCCTTCCCACGAATACGAATATTTCAAAATGCCGCCACGAAAGAGCGATGTCGCGAAGCCGGTCGTCGGAGATGAAGCTACACCTGTCAAAGAAACGACGGTAGTTCGAGAGGGAATTAGTATTGAGGTTTGTTTTTATAATTACTTTCCTTAGACGGACCGGACTCCAAATTCTTCTCCTCGATTGGAATTGCCCGAATCGGGTTCCATTGACTCTGGGTGACCTCAATTACTTCGATTTCTCTCCTCGCATTCGAGCTACACGTCAAACTAATATATATGGTGATGGCCAGGATCTTAGCCTCCCGAAAAGTATCGTAACGCGATTGGCGAAGAGTGTGTTGCCGCCTAATACGCAGATTCAGGGAAATGCAATGTTGGCAATGGGGAAGAGCGCGACGATTTTTGTCAATTATTTGGCTACACAGTGAGTAGATTAGGGTTCTCTCAAGGATCAGAGAATTGGGAGGAGCAAAGGCGATTGGAGATTGGGGAAACACTGAAAGTGAAAGTTTAAGAGAAAGAAGAAGAATGGAAGCGGGAGAGCTTGTGTGGGCAGATTGCTAATGCGATTATGAATGAAATAGTGCAAATGAGAACGCACACAGCCGAAGTGTTAAAACGATAGCGCCGCAAGATGTTTTCAAGGCGTTGGATGATATAGAATTTCCTGACTTTAAACCGAGGTTGGACGCGGAACTTGCGAGTTAGTATTCCATTCCATATTGGATGGGCATGGGCGTTTTGGGAGGGCAAATCAAGGGAGATACCACATGCTAATCATGAATAAATGAATATCAGAGTTTATCGAACTGCAAAGCGACAAAAGAAATACATATAGAAAGAAAGTTGCAGCGGATAAAGTAGCTGGAAGTCAAGCGGGGGGTGAAGACGGAGAGGGCGATTCGGAAATGCTGGATCGAGAAGGGGATGGAGAACCAAAGGCTAAAAAGGTTAGGCGAGATGGGAGCAGTGGGGGCAGTGGAGAGGCACAAGAAGAACATGATGAGGAAATAGATGCAGATGAAGAGCATGATGAGGAGGTGGAGGGAGAGGAAGGCGAGGATGAAGAAGAAGGGGAGGGTGAAGCAAGGGAAGATGATGACGGAGAAGAGAAGTTTGATGTTGAGGAGCCAGAAGAAAAAGAGGTAGATGACGAAGCGCTGGATAATGGGGAGGATAGTGATTGAAGCTAAAAAAAAAAAAAGTGTGTGTGGCCATTAAAGAAGGGTGAATGTAAAAGGGAATATCTTATTTGTTAAGGATTGGAATTGGTAGGAAAGCAAAGCGTGCATTTGCAATGATGGAGTTTGGTATATGGATATAGGTTGTCAAGAACAAAAGCCCGCCAGGCATAGCAATATATGATTGTAAATTCATATCCGCCAAGGTTCCTTGAATGTAAATTGTACAGTGGAGGGTGGTCTAAAGCGAGGAAAGCTTGTATTTCAGTTTCAGGGTAGAGTAAAGACTAGTGTCTATTTGCCTTCCAAAATAAAGAGGGATGAGAACCTACAATAAACATCTCGAGCGAAGTGATATGAAATCTACACAACCAAAATTCTGCATGAATTTAATCAAAAAGTTGAATCAGATTGCATGACCTTTCAAAAACATGTATCGGGAAATAAGGCAATGGCACATGCATTGGGAGTATCTATAAAGGACCTTTCCCAACCACATCTTATTGCCAAGTTAGGAATCCGTCATGTTTCATCTGAAAGTAGTTCATGTTTGAGACATTGCATTATATTGCTAGCCATTTCCATGATTACAGATATCCCCTACGAATCAATACACTACTAACATGATTGTGCCGTGTTTTCGAACATCAAACTTTCGAAGACGGAGAGGAAGTATAGAATGAACATTCTTAACAAGCGGTAAACGTTACCGCAAAGTGAGAACGAAAGACTGCATACAAAAGAAAGCTTTGGGAAGCCCATCTTAATGTCCATGTTCTCACGTAGCCAAACGCAGAAGATATATCATCAGGTACAACAACATCCAGGGTGATATTGTATGCCGACACTAGATTGTACATGCAAATCGCAATACTAGACTCTCGAAAGTATGTCATAGTGCTTAGGGAGCAACAGGCTTTTAGGTCCACCTTCCTCCTGCGTGGTAAAATACAGATTCGATGCGAGCGAGCGAATTAGGGAGTAGGGATTCTTGATCCAGCGCACGGACCATATTGTCGGTTTCCTGAGGTCATCTCCATAGGTATCGAAAACTATTACAACGTTTGATAAATTTTAATACTCAAAATCATTCTATTACCCGAGGAGATTCTCAGCAAAACTTCGGCAAAACTTCCTCAGCTTCATCCCTTTAGACAAGGTGCATTCCTATGTTGAGACGCTACTTTTCGATGTCATCATCTACCAGGAAGTGTTAGAGGCGTTTACACCTATCATGTGCTGTACTTTTCGCCACCAACACGTTAGAATGCACCTAGTAGCTCACAACTATTTTTCGCTCGAATTGAACAGATTTACAGCTGTATATATGTGTCGACGCTTGATGGACCATCTCTACTGTTTCTTACAAATCGTTTACAGATCCCTCTTTGATGTAGCATACAGTTGGAAATAACTTTGTCTCCTAAAAAGGCAGAAAACACACCCAAGTCCTCGAACGTCTAGGGAAGATTCGATTCTTTCGAAGTTTAGACAATGACTGCGGCATTAAAGGAAGAAAATACAGCGCCTGCTCCTCCGCACAGTCCAAGCGAAACAGATAATGTAAAAAGTAATACAGAGGTTGATATCCAAGCTATAATCCTGGATTACTCTTCTGAAGAAGACGAAGAAGTGACCAAGCCCTCTTCTTCCGCTCCCATGACTAAAAAGAATTGTGAACCCCTTCGTGAACGATCACGATCTTCCGCGAGCGTTGTGACTGCAGAATATTTCAGAAAAGCTCGATTACCACCAACAATTGAGAAGAAGTTCAGAGAAAAGTTCGCTATACGTGCGGCGAAGGATGAAAAATTAGCAAGACATAAGGAGAGAGAGTTCGGGACATCTTCTCCTGCTCCCACGGAGAAGAAAAGACGTGGACCTCCCCCAGCCGAATCACAACCTTGGTTCGGCGCTTTGACTGAGCAGCAAAAAGAGTACTATCGGTGCCTGGGAGCGTATCCGGCGTTCTTGGGAGCATCCCTGGGGGTGTGTCCGGCCTGCCGAATCCGATGAAAATCAAGACCCAATACCAACTTCTAGTCAAGCTCCTCTTAGTCTTGTGAAGGATGAAATCCATTTAAGAAGATGTCAATTCCCGCCACCAAGAGAGGAAGAGTAGCGAGACAAAGTTTCTGAGCGCGCAGCAGAGCGAAAATAACTAGCACGAGACAAAGAAGCACAAGTCAAGCAGTCAGATCTCCAGGGATTTACTGCCGACGACAAAATGAACGAGCGGGCAATGAAGGATTAATGGTTTTGGATAGTTACATGAGTGTCATCAATCGGATCACATATGAATAGTATCTGGTATGAAATTCTTTTGTGCGAGGACTTAGTTGTCGATCAAGGTTCAATGGAGTATTTTTGTCGCTATACAATTATGTTGTAGAAGGAATTTCTTGTCCCACATGAAGTGAACAGAGTGGAGTTCTACCTTTTAGTCTATTCCTTATTACTATCTGACATTGTGACTAATATGCTCATGTTCGTTGCTTTCACAAATAACAGACAGTAGTCATTCAATCTCCTCGCCACCACACCCTAATAAGCTGCTATACACCTTTTTTACTAGATATGATCTTGAATATTGGAGACGAGAGTTTGACGTCGACAAAACGTAGTATAAGGAGTGAGGAATAGCATGTCAATAAAGCCAACCGTTCAAATAGATCAGGTCAATAATAGTCGATACATCTTTCAAGAATAAAGATAAAAATAAATGAGTGGTACGATGAGTTGCGTTATAGTAATATAACCATGGAAGTATCTAATTACACTTTCATCAAGCTAAGCGAAGTAACAAGGAAGCGAATGAATAGCGGGTGTGGGGAAAGGGGGCTAGAACACGCAAGCTAAACGATCAATTCACTAGGACCAGAATACCACTACGATGCCTAGATCCAACAATTCAAAGATGGAGGAACATGATGGTATTGTTTTCTAGAATAATATGTACATAGAAAGTAAGTCTCTCGAATCAGAGTCAATTATTTCCTTTTCCTCAGCTTGTAGTTCATTCCTAATCTATTTTTTCTCTCCTTACTTCGACCCTATTCCCCGGCCGTTTGCGTTGAACCATTTTCAAATCCCTAGAAATAATAACATATACTCCGTGGCCACCGACTACTACTAGTCTTATATAAAATTTCAGGATTTAGCATCCACGGGGACACCTGCACATTATTCTACCAAAAAGAAATAAGAAAGTTATTGTCCCTCGACAAGCCAAAAACAAAAACTGCATATGAGGCAATGTAAGATAAGGTCGATGACAGGAGTGACTAGAAGAAGTGCAGTATCGGTGTTTAGCGGGCCACTGCTCAAAGGATGCAGAATGAAAGAATCTAGCCTATAATCTTGAGCCAGGCGGGCTGTTTTGAGCCTAAGCTGAAGATTCGACAAAGAGTTGATGGTGTGATAGCCTTGATCAAACTTTTTGAAATCATTGTACTAATGATGACTCACTCTGTATCTGAAAGCGCTGGTATCAAGACATCGACAAGATCAGGCTTAACCAAAGAATACATGTAAACATGACGGCAGTGGCGATGGGTTTGGAGATGGAATAATAATCTCGAAATAGTGGCGGTGCAGTTATGACGAAGAATACTACAACAAATACACGGTAGAGTCGGATTTGAAAAAGACGCCCCTTCCAAAATGGAACCAGGATAGGTTCAAAACACTTGAGGAGACACTTTGTACCAGTCGATGTCGGAAGAGAGAGTACGTGGTTTGAATCGCGCGGATAATGCCATCTTTCCCATCTTTCCCTTCCGCACAGAGTTTTACATTGCCAAGCAGGCTGTACAATTTGTAGAACCTCTGCAAACGCATCCATATCCCATAATAATGGTGGATTGAAGGCGCGTTTAGCAAGTCCATCTAAGCTAGCATCGCTATTCGTTCTACAGAAAGTTGAATTGACGATATTCTAGAATTGATCAGCAAGGCCTATTGTGGCGTATATGCTGTCACATCATATGAGTGTTACTTCCGACTTACCGATTGATCTAGAAATGATATACATGCCGTGAAAAGAGCTAATCGATTTGCTTTTGCAGTGGCACCAGCAGCAGTACTCGATTGTATCCAAGTAGACGTTCCATATGTTACTGCGGCGATAAGACCGAGTGATGTTATAACTAGCATTAACGGGCTAGTTTTGATTTCTGTATGTTTCAACTAACCCCACAGGGCTCGTTTGGAACCCGATTTTGTGAGTGCAACATGTGGTACTGGAATCTCCGGATCGGCGTTCAAATCATGTGTTCCAGAGGAAGCAAGAGATGCGGGGTTGCTCAGAGAAGTATCAGTTGCAAGAGACTTACTCGAGGACACAACAAAATCTTGTCCTGCCGAAGTTGGACGGAGTGACCCTGGATGAGTTGACATCTCAATCGATGCCATCTTAGTAGTCTTTGAAAAGATGAGCTGGATGAAACGACCACATCATGAGGGATATGGACAATTCTATTTCATTCACAATCTCACTGATGAGGCTGAGGAGCAATTTCTGATTGGTGGATAGTAAGGCTTGATCACGCCCAACTTCAGGCTGTGCACCACAGCCACTTCAGGAAAACATAATTCCCTATGCTCGCACCATGAAGCATGGAAATTCCAGATATTTATCCATACCGCATCTTTACCAAGAGCAATAGCAGTATTAAAACTGATAGAACCAGATTCGGAGGTTTGAAAACCAAGTTAACACCAGCATCCCCAATCAAACTTCTTCCCAAACAACTCCCCTTAAACTCAAGACTCAAATAATAAAACACCACTTCAAATCTCGAAATCAGCATAGCATACTCTTACCCAGGCCAAGGCCAACCCAGCCCAGGACCCAAAATCCCATAACCATTACAGCGCACCCATCCGAACTTAACCTTTCTTCAAACATTCGATTGCACTTCCAATTATAAATAATGCATCAACTCTGATCTCCTTTGGATACACTACTAAGCAGATACTAGACTTGTCTCCCAAAAGTAGTTCTCACTCATCTGGATTCTAATTCCCAATGATTTCCATGAATCCATCAACACCAACCCTCTCCCTCTCCCCAAAAAATACGTCAATCTCACCGAGAAAGCCAAGAATTAAAATACAAACGAGCTCCTCTTTCCACATCTCAAGGTTCCGAGGTCCGAAAAGAAGACCGACTATAGATGTTTCATCTCACTCTGCCCATTCGACTGTATGCAATACGCGCTAGAAACTTTTCCAGATAGAGCGAAGATTCGAAAATTCCCTTTTCTCTACGCACGCTATTGCAAAGACTGATGACATCCCAACAACTCAACTTCAAAGCAAAAAATCACAAGCTTGAAATCACAACAATAAAAGCACCAAAGATTCGATTCAACACAATCCATTCATTCCATTTGATTCCAAGACCAAGGAAGTTACTTGCGACCAACCAACTACTTCTTCCTATCCCCATCGTACCATCTGGTATCTAAAAATCCAGTATATACAATATTCAACAGATAATCATATAAGCCACCGCTTCCCATTTATCCCTATACCCATATGTATCTACCCCTGTGTCCCAACGAGGCCTATTACCAAAATAATTACAACCATCTCCATTTCCTTGACCACAACTCATCATTTGTTCCACCACCTTGGAAACAATATTAGATAAAATACCATTCGACTCCACCAAGATATCTGTCGACCTTAGTATATATAATATGATGCAAAAGCCACCAAACTGGCCCATTCCATTTGATGCATTTTGTCAATGACTAAAAAAATAATGCCAATCAATAATAAATAAAACTCCATATTCACCCATCCATTGAGACTCATCAATTCCGGAGCTATTGGGTGATCAACAAAGTAAAAATGCTGATAGAAAATCATCACCAGACTGACAAACGCTAAAGCCGCTTGATGAAACAATCTTAAAACCACCCTCTACCTCAACATCCCTAGATTCATTATGATGATGAGTTAAGAGTAGCAAATCTCCCCTCGAAAGCCCTCAATCTTTCTTGTTCAATAGTCTTCTGTAATTTCCTCGTCTCACGTACGGCTTCTTCTCTTTCGTTCTGTAGTTCCATTACTTTGATTTGTGCGATATTCATACGGCCGACAACTTCCTCCATCTCTCTATCTGCTTCTGCAAGAGCAGCTTCAAGGTTTACAACTTGTTGTCTCAAAACCTCAACCTTCGAGTCCTCGGATACCGACATTCCTTTTCCGGATGTGGTAATAGAAAGACGCGGTACCTTCTTCGCATTTGCGAACAATGGAGACATTGGCGATTTAGGCCCGAATGAACGAGGAGAACGGAGTTCCGACTTAACGCGAAGAAGCTGGATATTATGGCTGTCCTTGATATCACGAATCTCATCTTCATGACGAGCAATTCTGACCTCAGAAATATTCTGAGCAGCCATAAGCTTTTCCTCAAGAGCCCTGAGCTTGGTTTGAAGGAATGTGATCTTTTGCGCATTGGCTTTCTGCTCCTTCTCTCCTCGCTCAATAGCGTCAGCTAGACGCTGTCTAAGAGAGCTATTTGAAGCAAGTTGCAGTCTGACTTGTCCAGCCAATTCCTCGACTCGTCTGGCTGATTCACGTAGCTCATCTGCCAATTGCATCTCCTCTTGAAGATGTACCTTCTCAGAATCTCTCAAAGATTCCGATTGCTCTCTGACTGCCTCAAGCTCTTGTTTTACAACATCTCTTTCAGTAATTGCGTCAGACAAGCTTTTCTCCAACTGCTCCATAGCTCTTGCAGTATCCTCGTCACTAGAGGCTGAGATTTCGAGGGCCTTGATTCGCTCCAGGGAAGCTGAGTAAGCCGCTTGAAGATCCCGGTACGATCGCTCAAGTGTCTCGGAGGTTGCGTGTGAGCTGCCGGGTCTAGAATCTGTGCTAGATCGTTTGATTAATATATCCTTCTCTTGTAACAAGCTTCGTAGTGAGCCGATCTCCTGTTCAGCGCGATCAAGATCCATCTTCAAACCACCTAGACCTTTTTCACATTGCCACTTCTGCTCAATTGCTTCATCAGCACGGCGACGAAGGGTATTGATTTCCTCTCTAAGATTTGAAACTTTCTTATCGTATCCTTGCCGCCTCGGAGATTGGTTCATAGCACGATCTCTTTCCATTTCCAGTTGGCGGATTTTCTTTTCATTTTCACGATTCTGGTGCTCTTGACGTTCAAGCAAACTTTTAAGAGCACGATGTAGAGAATCTCGTTGGAGTTCAATATCCTTTACTCGTTCTGCCAAAGCTTCTCTAGACTCAGCAGTCTTGACGGATGTTGTCCTGGATAAGCCAGGTGATCTAGCGGTTTTGCCAGTGTGTGCGAGAGAGTTGGCCCGTTTCAAGCCACCTAGACTACCACTCAAACCACCGAGTCCACCGAGTCCACCGATGCCACCGATGCTCATTATGGATGATCTCGACCTGGGTAGATTGCTTATGCTGTCTTCTTCCGAAAGGGAGTTGAACTGGTTCATCTCCATTTGTAGCCTTTGGGCATTGATTAATGTGGTATTCTCCTTCTTGAGAGTTTGAATTTCTTGATTCATCTTGCTTTGCTCGTAGGTCAACTTTTCATGTTCTGCAGCTTGTGCTTCGAGTCCTTCGACACGTGCCTTGAGCTGAGGCACAATTTCATCTCGTAAATTGTCACGCTCGTTATGTGAGGTTTCAAGGTCTCCTTTGAGTGCAGTCAAAAGATCTTCGAAGTTTTCCCTGATCTGTTTCTCTTCGGACAATTTGCGTCGAAGATCCTCACAAGTTGCCTCCAACTCTTTAAGTCGGCCATTGGCATCCACTGAATTTATAGCTGCAAGATCAACCTAAGCCATTATGTTAGTTGTATTCATTTCTTTTTAACTTGGAGGAAGTTACCTTAGCCGCTCTTTCTTCTAAAGACCGAATTTGTGTTTCGAGTTGCTTTCTTATAGCTCTCTCATCTTGTAGCTTATCTGTAAGCTCTAATTTGATAGAAGCCTTCTCTTGCTCTGTCTTCCTCTGTATTCGATCAAGCTCATCCTGCTTAGGATCGGGTTCTCCATATCTGGGAATCACACTTGTTCCAGAATCTGAAAAATAATCACTTGTTCGCTTGCTACTATTTGTTCCTGAATTTTGGGCCTCGAGCTGTAACCTGTCTACAAGATCTTCCAGGTCCATCTCCCTTCGTATGGAAGATGCTAGCTCCTGGCTGATTTCTTTCAATTCTCGCTCCATCTCTTCGACTAGTAAAGGCGGCGGACTAGGCGTCGCTATGGGTATTTGTAGATATGCGCTTTCGAAGTAATGGGCAGCATCCGCATTGGCTTTGGGAATATCGATCGCGGCCGGTGGCGCTTTAGTATGTGTCCTCGAATGGGAATCTTCAAATTCCGAAAGTTTATGCGGAGATGCATTTGACGACGGTATGGGTGAGTTTGGTGAATAATCTGCCTTATCTTCCGAAAAGGTTGTCGTTGAACTCGATGGGGATACGGCACCTCCCCAGCTACTAAAGAAAGAACCAAGTTTCCCCGGTGATTTGGGTTTATGTATAGTTGATGTAGAGTCGTGAGATTCGTGAGTATAGGTTCGTGCCGGAGCATTAGGTATAATATTATGTGGTGGTGTAGCTTTGGATGAAAAAATGGACATAGTAGCAGAACCCGAGCGACTTCCTGGACTTGAATCCCCGTACCAATGACCGGTAGATTCAGAATCAGAACTTAATGGCGATTCGCTAACCAATCTTTCATGCCTCGAGGCTCCCGGTGGATGTGTATGAGACGGGACTAAAAGGTTCGGACTTTTTGGACTAAGGATTTGTTCTTCGTTATCTGTTGGTTGTTCTGGTAGCGTTGGCGTCACTGAAGTCCAAGCGATATGTTCGCTCGAAAATCTCCTAATTAAGCAGTCTTAGTATCAACATGAAACAGTGAATAAGTTTGATCAGATGTTAGAAATAGTGAATGCCTAGTAAACATACTTTGATGATGGAAGTTCTTGTTTCGAAACACTCTTAGAGCTTTTAAAACTTTTGGAGCTCCTTGAACTTCTTATTGAACTTCGGATGGAATTTCTATTGCTAGAACTTTCTGGGGAAAATGGTAAAGCGCTTTTTATATCCGACGGAAATTCGTAAAGTGTTGGACTATCAGCAACATTCGTATACCTAGAATATGGAAGATCCGGCTCTGGTAGTTCTTCGATAGATGGACTGAAGTATTCCGCCGTGGAATACCTGGTGGAAAACCTGGTTGCCAAAGGCGAGGCACTTACAGGTAAAGGTTTGCGACGAACGGAATTTACTGACGACGTGGAAGCTGTTGAATATGCGCGCGATCGGGCTGTGGCTGACTGTGTTTGTGAGAACTGCGAATATGTAGGATTCTTTGGTCGAGGATTTGGCCGATGTTGGTTTTCATGTGGATTTGGTTGTGGAAGAGTGACCGGGGTAGTTGAGTCCGTGAGATCAGATGGATTCAATTGAGTATTCGAAGCGTAATGAGTCTCAGAATCAGGAGTTGAGGGGTGAGCTTCTGGTTGTATATCTGCGACGGACGCCATTCTTTCTATAAGGCCCAGATGGCAATATCAAAACATTAGGGCTTAGATGAATACCGGAAGAAGAAAAGGAAAAAGATGTGCAGTCAAGAAAGACCACTGGAAGAGGTTTGGCTCGAAGGGGGGGGGGGAAACGAGGTATGGGAGATAGAATGGATCAAAAGGGTCGAAAGAGGTTGAACCCCCGACTGTGAAAGATAAACGATCACAGTAGTAATTGGGCTTAATGATTTCCAGGATTGAAATTGAGGAGTAAGCTGGGGGTGGAAGAGGAGGAGAATTAGGTTTACTCTTCAGATTTTGAGATGGAAAGTCTTTCGATCAAGAATTGAGATCCAATGGAGAGGTGGTAGACTATGAATTAAGATTTACCCTTAGCAATAATAGTAAACAATAGAATTTACAATTCACCAGAATCATTCTTCATTTGTGCTTAGTTCTTACTCTTTTCACTTCACTTGGGAAAATGAGTTTTGACTCAAATTGGTAGTGACTGCTACCGTTGAACAAGGATAAGGATGTGAAGACAGAAAAAAATGGACGCGCTACTCATTTGGAGTTAGTACCTGAGTACGGACGAACCTGGTACTATCACCAATGTAGAATAGTCCTTTAGGAGAAGTGGATAGATAGAATGGAAGCGGAATCAATTTCAGGTACAATTCAATTTTGATTGGTCGAATGCTTCTTAGGGTGGATCATCAGTTAACGCAATCCAAAATTTCGATGTTCTGTCCATCCATCCAATCTTTGGCTCACACTCATATTGTTCCCTTACACAGTAATTATGAATCGTCAACCGCTTCATTCTAAGCCAATAAACTCAATAACAGGATTATTATCTGTTGATTTCTCTGCCGAAACTCTGCGTGTGCGCGCCAATGTGCATATATGCCACATCAATAGTAACAACTGAGTGGATAGGAAAGAAAGTATAGGGAAGATATGGACCAATAGATCTGTTCTTCTCTTTGCCGACAGTCCCATTACCCCTGATTAACAGAGGTGCAGTAATGCAACCCTTTATTTCTTCGAGGATAACGTTGAACGTATCAAAGATTCATACGGTACTATTCATGCTTCGCTTTGATCAATATCAAATTATCAATATCCAAGTCTTTGGTGTAATTGTGCTTAATCCTCCAATCATCAACGAAAGGATTCACCTATTCATACAACCATTGCGCTGAACAATAAGCAGCCAAATAGTCATCTTACTGCACCCCATCACATCATTGACAATCATGTAGTATTCAGCCCGGTGAGCATATCGTCTTCATATGCGGCATCCACAGCGATTGCACTCGAATCCGATTACGCTTCTTACGTTGCCAATGCTGTGTAGACTGAACATGAGAATAATCGCACAATCTTGACCTTATGTAGCACATAAGGTTTGAGTGAGACGTCTTACAATTAATTACCTTACATCATAAGGCTTCAGCCAAACAGATAGATCATTCGATGATTACCACCACGAAATTACTACTGTTTGTCTTGAGACAGTCTACCACAAACATCCGAGTTCAAACTATTCTTAGAATATTATACTGTACATTGAAATTCTTCCATTCATATGACCCATCCTCTGATATCTGGATCCCCGCATACACACGAACAAACTACAAAGCTACATCCATTGCGTATGTCAGAATGGCACCTCATCCTAGAGGAGTAGATTACATTGGATACCTAGTAGGTTAAACAATCCATTCGTGAGCGCTAAATATTCCCTAAATTGGTACATTGTACCATTGAATGGCCCGTTCCGGTAGGTAGCCAGGCACTGGAAATTACTATGCCCCCTCGCTTCATCACAGCTGCCATTGCCACACGTTGCTCTAGAATCTGTACGTTTCTTCACAGCCACCAGATCGAAATCTCATTCAACGTAGATTAAAAATTCGGAGTAAATTTTATATTGTCTTTTGATCCTTTACTCGAAAGCTAATTAACCTACCCTCAAAACCTTCATTCGTTTTAACTTCCTACAAAACTAGATGGTAATGTTCTAATGTTCTATATCATTGCTGCATTCACTGCAAGTCCTTCATCGCGAGAAGTTTAAACCTCTTAAACTTTTACCGAATTCCAATACCATCTCGACGGATGCTTCCACAACACATACCGAGAACCGAACGTGAAAACTATCCAAAGTCTAAACTCTCGAGCATCATATACAACATAATTATATTTAATCCCCGACGATTAGAACCGGCAAGAGTTGAGAAACCCTAAAACTCAATTTCGAAATTAATAATCCCTTCATAGTGTTCATCTTACTAGATGTTCTACTACAGTCTACAGGAAGTACCGTACTGACTATCTACTCACCTTGTATACGGAACTACCTCCAGCTCCACTTTTCATCTCCTTGATGACTGATGGATCTAGACCTTGATGAAGATATTCATCATTATTCTATTTTGAACACATTTTGTCAAATTCGTGAATTATGCTAAAGGGCATTGTAGAATTACACTTCTCTGTCGTAGAATTACATTTCTCTGCACTCAAAATTACCTTTCCGTGTCTACTTTTACATTTTTCATGCTGCGAACCCTTCTATCCAGCATAACCCAACAAACCTTACTGATTTACACAACATGTCAAAATGCTACCCGTCCTGTCAGCTCCACTCGTTCATTCATGCAAACTTTCGTTTCCGTTTCCCTTACTTCCATACCTATGCACATCCTCCATCATCCAAAATATTGAAACATCAACGTCTTTCCTCCTTCCCTCTCCCTTGTTTCGCTTTCCTCCCAAAAACAAATTCAAAAAAACACAAGCTTCACATCCATACCTCGTTTATCATCATCATCCATGTACCGATCATTCATTCACTTCTCCACCTCCAATATCCATTTCATTATCCATTATTTTATCCATCCAGGACCTTCATGAAATAAAAGCCAAGGTCCACAGTCTAAGCCTCCCCCTTAACTTAGCAAAGATCTTCTCCCATCTCCAAATCCCCATCCATTTTGAGAAACACCGAAATTGGAGAGAGATTGAAGCTCGAACCAAAGAGGTATCCGGTCGCGTCGTTCATCGAGGTTATCGCGTTGATGCTTGATAGACGCGGCTCCTTTACCTTTTTCTCATTAGAGTTCAGTTCAATGGTTGAGAGTGTTTCCCTACTATGATTTATTTTTTCCATTTGATAGGCTTTGGTGTGTGTATGTATGTGTGTCTCTTTTGATTTACCCGCGTTAACTTCAGGAAATGAAAATAATTAGAGGCTATTGTTGAAGAAATCTCAAGCTATTGATTTCGTCACATATTGCGCGGTTCATGATCCAGTAATATGATCTCAATCGTCTTCTTCTCTGCGGAAGTTTCTCATGAGCATGGTTTGAAATTCGTCATCTGGTTGATATCGCATCACACCACAAAATTATCAACATCCAATATCACCTTCGATAGATAGATAGTCTGAGGTTTACAGACGGGTGAGATGTGGGTGCATTGTGATTAAATTTCATTCTTGTCTGCCGGCCTATCTTTTCTGCATTGAAACTTTGGAGTATCAAAGTCCTTGTCCTGATGATACCCCTGATCTACATATATTTTCTATCACTATTTCATTCTTGCTTCAAAATGTATGATGTTGCTTGTGTGATCATCACCCAATGCTATCTCTCCACCTATCTATCTACCTATCTATTATTCATTAATCGATGAGCCATCCATCATCCATTTTCACCAAACCGCCCAGAAGTGGTTCCATCTCAAAGTCCAAACTCCATTCCAAACCCTCACAATTCCACACGTGTTCCGTCCCCCTCTACCCTCTTTCTCTACCCACAATATCCCTTCCCTCCCTCCCTCTCCCACATCCCAAGAACCACCCCCCAAAAAGCACCAAAATCAAAAAAATCAAATGTCCTCGGAGAGACTCGAACTCTCGACCTTTGGATGGCTAAAGTGATTGTTATCAATCACCTCATATAGGGATATGAGACCAACGCTCTAACCAACTGAGCCACGAAGACTGGGGTATTTGATCATGTGATGATTGATGAATTTTGTGTTTATTTCTAAGCTTATATTTAACACCAGTTATCTCTCGAACTTTAGGAAAACTATCCTCTGAAGGATTTTTTGTATACTAGAGACAAAAAGAGAGTTTACGATGGAGATGGAATTCATCTACTGGTCGTTCATGCTGATTTATCAATTACTTGTTGTCTTTTATGAATTTCTCTTTTCTGCCCACTACATCAATTAATCAAAGCTATTTGAAAAGATACGAAAACCTCGTCTACGGGGTATCCTTCTTGAAGATAAATAAGCCGTTCTATCTTCACCCGTTACATCTATATATATATATATAGATATCTACCATCCCCTCGGTGTCCGTCTCTCCTTTTCTCAATCCAGCCCCTCTTACATTACCATCAACTCCAATCTATATCACTATTATGAACCCATCCCAACTCTCCCATGCTATTGATATCTTCCTCCTTTTTACACTTCTACATACATACATACCACTACTTCAAGCATCTCACTCACATCGCACATCCATTTTCACACTCACATTCAACAAGTATAAACACCGATCAAACACCCACTCACCCATCCATATTCATCTAATCCCTCTCATTCTCATCTCCATCCACATCCCCATTGGTCCCCCTTCCTTTCATCCTCTTCTAGGTCTCCCACATCTTCTCTTGTCATTTCCCATCCCGATCTCTTTATCTTACATATCCCCTCCTCTCTATCCCCCTTCATCCCAGATCTCCCAACCAGAAACCAGTCCAAGTTCCAAGTTCCAAACCACCCCAAATACCAGAATACCTACTCACCTCAAACATTCACCTCCCCCCTCCCACATCCCTCCACCCCAAGACCGACAATACTCACTAACGCTCTCCCTCTCGTCATTTAGCCACCCAGTTACATACCTCCAACACTTTCTACTCAATCCCTAATCTCCAATACTCAATGCTCAGCCCCAGATACCCTCCTTCTCCTTCTCTAATCTTCAACCTCCAAGCCCGATTCTATCCACCCCAAATGATTTCTATTTTTTCCATGTATCCTTCACCTATCAAATTAGACTGGAAATAATTTCAAGCTCAGCCTCGCGCCATCCATCCCATCACCAAGCAAGTATACAGCACATTAAAGAATTTGCGAACAATACGAACCCATCCACAAAGGGAAATTTCTGCACAATAGCAATTATTTTGTCAAAGGAGATGCACATTTTCGAGGAAAGTTTCGGCAAATTTTGAATATGGGTAGGAGGAATTCTCAGGGCTGTTGATGTGACTATTGATCCCCAAGTTCTTGAGTTTACACAAATCAAATAATCAAATTCACTTCATATCACTAATATGCATATATCAAATAATAAAAGTAGAGAAAGAACAGTAATCTTAAATTGCTATCCCCCCACTAAATCCAAAAAAAAAACTATTCTTCTAATCATCAAATCATGATTAGATGATTGTCTATCCTCAATTCAAATCGAACTAAGTTGAGCTCCATGCACAATAGCAACTGAGAATCCTCTCCAAGGCAACCTGCCCAAGGTATTCTCCGACTATATTGAAGATGTTGAAGTTCTCCGTAACGCCGAATGCTATGTATGCCACACCTCCCATCCCCGAAAAGAGTAATAATCCATTGCCCGCCATATCTACGGTCTATGTTGAAAGACTTTTATCTTCATTTGTGTCTTTTGCTGTATGTTATCCTTGAAAAACAAATGAGAAGAAACTCAGAAAATAGTGCTTTTGTCATGCAATAAAGCGCAGTTCAAAGCAGGTGTAAAAAAAAATGTGAATGATATCATAAAAAAACTCCCGCCATATATTGGCCCCAAAGGTCGTTGAGACCATGCCTTTCATCAATCATTGCGCCGTTAGATATCCGTAGGAAATACAGGGAATCCTGGTTGTACAAAGACGTTGAGTCCTGTACTGATGTTGTGTTTTGAGTTTATTATATTTTTATTTAGAACTTGAGGGTCTTTGGCTTCTCCCAGCTGAATTCTTGGCTGGTGAAGTGACCGTTCTTGGCAGTCTTGAAGTAGATTGGCTTAGCCAAATCAAGCTCCTTGACAATGACACCAGGTCTCAAGTCAAAATTGGCTCTGATAATCTCAACAAGTTCATCAGAGGTCTTGCTAGATGTACCATATGTGTCAACGAAGATGGAGAGTGGCTCGGCAACACCAATGGCGTATGAAAGTTGGACGAGAGCACGCCTGGCAAGTTTGGCATTGACCAAAGACTTGGCAATCCATCTAGCGACGTAGGCAGCAGATCTGTCGACCTTGGAGAAATCCTTTCCGGAGAAAGCTCCACCACCGTGAGCACCCCATCCACCGTATGTGTCGACAATAATCTTTCTGCCAGTAAGACCAGCATCTCCTTGAGGTCCACCGATGATGAAGAGTCCGGATGGTTGGATCTGAAAGGGATACGTTAGCAAATTATCATTGCAAGATAATTACAATTAAACTTACGTGGTAGATGGTCTCCTCAGTCAAGTATTCAGCTGGGATAACCTTCTTGATAATCTTCTCCAAGATCTCCTTTCTCAAAGACTCAGTGGTAATGTTCTCGTCGTGTTGAGCACTGACAACAACGGTGTGAACCTTTTGTGGGACAACAGCTCCGTTGTCGTGCTTGTACTCAATGGTAACTTGAGTCTTGGTATCAGGTCTGAGCCATGGCAAGCTTCCGTCTCTGCGAGCAGCGGACATAGCAGCGTTGAGCTTGTGTGCCAATTGAAGGGTCAAAGGGAATAATTCAGGAGTCTCATCAGTGGCATATCCGAACATGATACCTTGATCACCAGCACCCAATTGCTCAAGAGCTTGCTCATAGTGAAGACCTTGAGCGATATCTGGGGATTGTTCTTCAATGGCAACCAAAACGTTGCAAGTCTTGTAATCGAAACCCTTGGCAGAGTCATCGTATCCAATATCCTTGATGGCACCACGGATAACCTTTTGGTAATCGAGACGTGCCTTGGTGGTAATCTCACCAAAGACCATAATCATACCAGTCTTGGTAGCAGTCTCACAAGCAACCTTGGAGAGAGGGTCCTCAGCTAAGCATGCATCGAGAATAGCATCGGAGACTTGATCAGCGATCTTGTCTGGATGTCCCTCACCAACAGACTCGGACTAGAGAAAGCGATCAGTAAAGAAAATTTGTTATTGAGTCAAAAGGCCAGCTTACGGTGAAAAGGAAGGTTCCTTGGTTGTGGTGGGAAACCCCATTTGATCCGTTGGCTTGAACCATGATTGCGGTTATTTGGTGTGAGGGGATGATGGAGAAGAGAGAGAGTTATTTGGGAGAAAATGGGAGAAAAAGACAAATTATTGAAAAGTGTTATTTTTAAAAGAAGAAGAGAAGAGTCAAAAGGTTGAGGGGTCGGAAGAAAAGGATCTATGTAGTATGTAAGGAAAAGGAAAAGTTTGTGATTGGGATTTTTTGGGGGGAAGGTGGGGTTAAACAAAGAATATGTCTGTGCTACGAATTCCAATTGGTTAGTAATGAAATGGGAGAATTGCACCATATCTCCAGGACTGGTACAGAATACCTCCCTAGTTCCTAATAGAGACTGCCAGGCTGGCCGACAGTCCAGTAGCATATTTTCCCATACCTAGGTAGGTATGATACTGAACACCTCACCGCTGTCAACCCTTTCTTTTCTTTTGATTTCGCAAAGTCGTAATTTGTATGTAAGATTCAAAGATGCTCATGCAAGATTGATTCCATACATCCCATGTCGATTCCATACAAGGGGTATTTAGGATAAGGGACTTGCAGTTCCAGTTGCCTTTATCAGGTTATCATACAGATATGAATGATGATCTGGAGATGTTGAATGTATTGATTGGTTGATTGTGTCAATAGTGGTTCATTGGTTTCAATCACCTAGGATACATCTCGGACGCCGAACATTTGGATTCAATATACCCTTCGCTCCGAGATTGTTTGTGGTATTCTGTATCATACTATGCTTGGGCAATCTAGATCATCACATCTGCTCCATTGACTTGGTAACATTACCGCCGAAGAATTGTCAATAGATTCCCATCTCAGTCGGTTTGATAGTTGATTTGATAGGTATCAATATATTGTAGCGGTAGTTTGTTGAGGCAGATTCGTACGGGGTACACTCGTACCGAGACGGGCCTTGCCTAGTATCCCGTAGGTTAGGTAGTACTAATTACCTTCTAACTTTCTACTAAATGATAATAATGAATCTCCTCCTTCTAGAAACATTCCATTCCTCAGCCTTGTGTAATGAAACTTTTATCGCTTAGGTAATCAGAGAAGGAGAAGGCTGAACCTTTTTTTTCTTTTACTGATAGAAGCTACCCCACTATCAACATTTTACAAGTCTGATAATAGGTAGGTATTTACAAAATATCTTTGCTCCCCAGGGCTCATTATTCACATACAACTACAAATACTATTGCCGTCGCATAAAACCCACCACTAATACCAGGTATCTAAACATTCAAGATGAGTAAATTCGGTGTCCTAGTAATGGGACCTGCAGGTGCAGGAAAAGTATGTCTTTCCATTCTATGCGCGCCTTTCTTATATTTCCAGGCCTTAGCCATTCCCAATTCAAGTCTTGATTTTTGTGAATGTTCTCCTGAAACAAGTCAAGAGAGAGATATATACTAATCTCCTTCTCCCTTACCTCCAGACAACCTTCTGTACCGGTCTCATAAATCATCTCCATAACAATCGTCGTTCCTGCTTCTACATCAACCTTGACCCGGCCGCCGAAACCTTCTCCCACGAACCCGATCTCGATATCAAAGATCTTATATCCCTTGAAGATGTCATGGAAGAAATGGGTCTCGGCCCCAACGGCGGTCTCATCTATTGTTTCGAATTTCTTCTTGAAAATCTCGATTTCCTCTCCGAAGCCATTGAGCCTCTTACCGAAGAATATCTTATTATCATCGATATGCCAGGCCAGATAGAATTATACACACATATCCCAATCTTACCTGCTCTGGTAAAATTCTTGACCAAGACGGGCGCATTGGATATTAATCTATGCGCGGCGTATCTGTTAGAAGCAACGTTTGTGGTTGATCGTGCGAAGTTTTTCGCAGGCACTTTATCTGCTATGAGTGCGATGATTATGCTCGAGGTTCCACATGTCAATATTCTATCCAAGATGGATTTAGTAAAAGGACAAGTCGCAAAGAGAGAACTCAAAAGATTCTTAGATCCGGATACGTCGTTATTGGATGATGATCAAGAAGAAGATGATGGAGAGGGTGAAGCAAAGGATGCGCAGACATTGATGAAGGGGAACAGTTTTCGCAGATTGAACAAGGCGGTTGCAAGTTTGATTGACAGTTTCAGTATGGTCTCGTATTTGAGGTTGGATGTGCAGAGTGAGGATAGTGTTGGGGGAATCTTAAGTTATATTGATGATGCTATTCAATTTCATGAGGCGCAGGAACCAAAGGAACCAAATGATGAGGTGGAATATGATGAGGCAGAGTAAGCTAGCTGGCTTGATTTGGAATTTTGGGAACAAAATGATAATGCGCTATGTGGAATATTCAGACAGCTGCAAAGATGGGTAGTCAAGCATACTTCGAATCTCGACACAAGCAGCGGCGCATAGCTGGTTAGGAGGCACGGAATTGGAGAGGGTATCGAACTGGCGTTAAGGAGAAATAATTGTATGATGCATAGCGTTGGCGTTTGTTTGGTGAATTATCATATCCAAGAATTATCGAAGATTGGAGATATCTACAGATTTTATATTTTCGGTCCCGAGCTTGCTCTTCAAAATGTGCAAATGTGCGCATAACTTCGTATTATGTTCATTGTTAAGTTGCCCTATTCGCTGATGGCAGACGGTAATTACAACGCTCATCCAATCATTGCTGATGCTCCGAAGCATATACCCTTCTATCCAATGCATTCCTCACCACCCACCCACCTCTTCCTCTCCATTGCTATTCCCCATTTTCCTCACATATCATCACAAAATCCATCCAAACCCAACCCAAACCCAAACGCCAATCAAACCTACCAATCCACAATATCACAAAAGACCTCCCCACCAAACCAACCCCTCACCTCCTCATCTCCTGCTCCCTCCTTGCCTTCAAATACTCACTCCAAAAAGCATCCAGCACCCACCTCCCCCCCTCCACCAATT